>APFE030692252.1:48526-82416 GCA_000404065.3 Pinus taeda | reverse complement strand
CCATGCATTATTGCACATTTTGTATTACAGCTTTTTTCTTGGACTCATACATAACCCTTCGGATTAAGGGGGGGAATGTTGGACACCTAATCCTAAAGGGTTAGCGTGGAAGCCGAATGGACAAAGCAGTCCAAGAGACCTTGGGATCTGAATCCCAACGGTCACATAATGTACCATAAATATACATCATTTGTAAATAAAAAATGCAATGCATGCTTTATCTTTCTCATTTTGTTTCTCGTTAACCATGTTTGTTTAACAGAGTGTTGGGCTTCTTCATGGTTTGATTTCTTCATTGATTGTCTTCATAATCATATACTTGCTTTCTTCAACATAGAGTCGCCATTATCATGTCCTTGATTGCTTTCTTCATCACCTTATCTTCTTCAACATAAGGTCACCATCATTATGTAGTCTTCATTATTAGGATCACCGGAGGTAAGGACATAAAACTTCACATCATTGGAGGTTTGTCATCAAATCATCAAGTGTGGTCCACATAAGTCATCATGTAGTATTTTATCATAGACATGTCATCATAGTCTAGTCATCTAGTGCATGTCTTCTAGACCTTCATCAAGTACAATGATATGGTAGTGTTTCATTATGATCATCAAGATACATGATTGACATTTCATTTGTGTCTTGACAACTTAAACAAGAGTTGTAGTCATCCTCTGGCATCTTTAAGAATATTTGTCATCCCGGCCATTGCCATATGAAGCATCTTCAAGAATATTTGCCATCCCAGTGATTGCCATGATTGACATCAATGACAACCTAGATTAACAATCTCCCCCTTTGTCATTGATGGGAATATTCTTTCCCTTTCAACATTCTCTCCCCCTTTGACATCAATGGCAAACGGGGTGCCCGAGCACTCCCCCTGTCAAGCTTCTTCTTTTCTTCATGACTAGTAGTTCTTCATAGGTATGTTACTCCCCCTGTCATGGTGCTCTTCTTTCTGGCAATGTGGTCCATGATAGATGTGCTTAAATTCCTTTATGTGATGAACCAACTCCCCCTGTATGCATGATCTCCTCTAGCTCATGAAAGATTACCTGCTTAGTGATCAAGTGGAAGAGATATTCAATAGTAGTTCATGGATGAATAAGGGATCATGTTCTTCAATGGAAATGCTCCCGAGAGATGATCTATCAAAGGATGATTGTCCATGTGGTTCATCAAGGATTTCATAGGGCCCATTCATGGATAGCTTCTGCAAAAATGCTTAATCATCATAAGCTCCCCCTAATTATATGCATGGTCTTCCTTTTGGCAGAGTCTCCCTGTTAAATACTTGGAATATCAAGGATGACTTCATCAAGTCAACAACATGTGTTGTTGGCTAGAGTGTTCAAGGGACTTCCAGATTCAATTTGCTTCCTTCTCCATACTTGTATAACTTTCTTCTCTGGCATGGTTCTTCCTTGTGTACGGGCCCATGTCTAGTTACAATCATGTGACATATGTCCAATGTTATGACACTTGAAGCACTCTATGTTGTTCATGAATAAGAATTCATGACTTCTTCTTGCAAAATTGCTTCTCAAAGATTGACGGGGACCATTATATTTATCTTTGTGATATGCTCTACAATCTTTTGTCATGTGCCCAAAGTTTGTACAAGAATAGCAATAACCAAGAAATATGCTTTCGTACTTGGGAGAAGAAGGTTTACTTGATGTACTTCTGAAGTCTTTTTGCCTTGGGATCCTTTGATAATAACCATTGCTTCTTGCATCCTTGACACCATTTGCATTTCTTCTTGGAGTAGGATTTCTTCCAATGTCAACTTGACTCTTGCCTTTGCTTGGAGCATCAACATTTCTTCCTAGCTTCCTCACATCCTTGTTGTTTGAAGCATTTTCCATCTTGATTGAGGATTCACCTACATAGCCAAGGCCTGATTTATCAAGGGGAGACTTTTGATGACTTAGGATGTCATCTAGGGTTTGAGAACTCATCAAGTTCTTATTCAGCAAATCAACTTCCTCTTTAAGAAAGACAATTTCTTCCTTCATTTTCTTGCATTCTTCATCCTTCTTTGAGAGTATGATATCCTTTTCTTCCTTCATCTTGGTTCCTTCACATGATTGGGCATTAAGTGAGATGATTTCTGCCCTTAACTTGATGATGTCATCATCCTTCTCTT
This sequence comes from Pinus taeda, assembly GCA_000404065.3. Classification (NCBI taxonomy): domain Eukaryota; kingdom Viridiplantae; phylum Streptophyta; class Pinopsida; order Pinales; family Pinaceae; genus Pinus; species Pinus taeda. Next base: position 80,261 of record APFE030692252.1, on the reverse strand, counting down.
CTAGTTGACATGTCATGGTGTTTCTCTCCTTTTCTATTTTATCAACTTGTCCTTCTATGAATGCCAATGCTTTCGTCGCCTTCTCAACTCCCTGTGCTTGTTTCCTTGCTTCTTCTAGTTGTGATCTAAGGGAGGAGAGCTCTTCCTTGTATTGACCAATCTTTGCTTCAAGTTTGTTCAAGCTCTTGTGCCTTTGTTCAAGGTGGCTTGACAAGGTATCTTCCCGTTTCTTTGCCTTATCCAATTGATTTGTCACGGATATGACTTCTTCATGATGATTTCTCTTGTTTTGATGAAATTCTTCCTTAATCTTGGCGAGCTCCTCATCTCTTTCTTGTACTTGAAGCTTGACAAGGTCAACTTCCTTGCTTTTCTTGTCCTGGTCGCCAACTTGCGCTTTCTTCTTAAGTTCCTCATTTTTGTTTTTCAAATTGTTAATCTCTTCTATGGCAGCCATAAGTTTAGTGAGGAGATCTTCTTCAAAATCTTCTTCATTCCCTTCATTTTCTAGGTCTTCTTTAGACTTGATGTTATCACTCTAGCTTCAGCTTCCTTGATGGGCTCTGTATTTCCTTCTTGTTTTCCATCATTTTCTTGACTAGAGATCATTGTCAACGCTCCTTTTGAGTGAAGATCATGAAGTTTATCCCATATGCCTTTTGCTGACGAACATTTTTCAAAATTGGCCTTCATAGAATCAAGTAGCCCATTTAAGCTTGCTTTCATTGCTCTTGTATTATGCTCATTGGATTCTCCATCCATCATGCTATCAGCAATCACCTATTTCCAGACTTCAATGCCTTGAGTCTTTAAGAAATTCCTCATTCTTGCCTCCCATATATCAAAGTTTCCATTGAACAATGAAGCCTTCACAAATTGATTGACTTCAATTTCGATGGTTGAGGGAGACACATCTTTAGGAGGATTGGAGACTTTCTTCCTTGGCTTCGCCATTTGTGTTCCAAGGATCAACCTTCAAGTTGTTAGGCTTTGAGTGAAGGTACTGGCTCTGATACCAATTGTTGGAAATACTGAGAGGGGGGTGAATCGGCATTTCTTTTCAATTGTTATTTCTACCAGTTAGATCACTTATATTTAGAACACAAAATGAACAATGATAAGAATAAATGCTTTTATTAATTGAATCAAGTACAAATGAATGAGTACAATATTTGTTGCCAAGCTCCAACTTGGAATTTAGTGAGGCTCCGACCTCTAGGGCTTCAACCCTATCTATCCAAGGTACCAACCTTGAGTTTAAGGGCACCATCTCCAAGGACACCAATCCTATGGCTTCACTTTGTTAAGATATACTTCGTTGAACTTCACGGCTCCCAAACACTTCTTCACCTAGCCCTGTCAATCTTCAGTTATCCCTTCACTTAGTCATGACATCATCAATGACAATCTTGTCATACAAAAAGCGTCATCACTATTCTTCATAATACCCAATCAAACTCTTCAAGTTACCTCATCATGACATCAAAACTGCATTATGATCTTCAATACAACACTTCAATGTGACTTCAATGAACTGAACCAAGTTCTGCACCAAACAATTCTTTAAGTGTCCTTCTCCAAGGTCGGACTCTTCATATCTGCTTCCAAGGTGATCAAGTGTGCTTGAGAATTACTCAAGGGACAATTCCAAGATGTCTTCAAGATTACTTTCAAATAGGCTACTTCAACAAACTCTTAGTCACAATGCTCCAAAGATAACCATCCTCCAAAGAACTTCTTCCAAGTGTGAGTAGGCCACTTACTTATACAAGAGATATACATGAGGTATCCCTTTTATCCATGAGGTCACCTTGTCAATTCACCTCTACCATAGCCCACAGTTCTTGTTGTCCTTATTCTACCCACAATTCAATGAATAGAACAACAAAAGAGGACACCCAAGCCAAGGTAGCACTGTCTAGAAAAAACGCAGTCAAGGGCACTTGTTCGCAGTCTTGTTAAGGTAGCATTGTCAAGGATTTTCATCACACTAGCCCGCACAAGTAGCCTCCAATCAGCACTGTAACAAGTCTCCAATAACGCTATCATAACCCTTCAGATAACACTGTCACTAGTCCACAACCGACATTGTCACAAGCCCGCAAATAAACGTTGTCACACACCCGCAAATGTTTGCTACAACTCATCCCTAAACCGCACTCCTCTTGCTACAAAGTTTTTAACGAGAAGTCAGCAATCTCTATTGTGGGTAAGCTTCGTCCTGCACTCTCTGTTTCTCCTCGTACTACCCTTAACCTTGGTGCAAGTTCACAAGATGTGAACTTTTCGTCCTTGTTATTTTCCACAGCCCGAAATTGCTAGAGTTAATGAAAATGCCAAGCTTCTTGTGCATATATATACCCTTCTTTAGGTGTAGACACAAATGGATGTGTCCCTAAATGAGGCCAACAAGTCCTTAATGGATAAGCTCGGCTCACTTACCAGAATTACACCATTAATTTGTAAAATCAATGACTTTTAAACCGCTTGGAGTTTCGGGCTAAGTAATAGCTTGTTGGAAAGGAAAAATTATGCTCTTCAAGATGGTGTAGGTGTCATAAAGGAATTTTGCCTCTATGGTAGAAAAAAATGATTTTTTTAATGTGACTGATTATTTATTAGTGCAGAAACAGAGGTAGGGCATAATGCCTTTGAGTGTTGGGCTTCTTAATGGTTTTATTTCTTCATTGATTGTCTTCATAATCATGTACTTTCCTTCTTCAACATAGAGTCACCATCATCATGTCCTTGATTGCCTTCTTCATCACCTTATCTTCTTCAACATAGGGTCACCATCATTATGTAGTCTTCATTATTAGGATCACCGGAGGTAAGGACATCAAACTTCACATCATTGGAGGTTTGTCATCAAACCATCAAGTGTGGTCCACATAAGTCATCATGTAGTCTTTTATCATAGACATGTCATCATAGTCCAGTCATCTAGTGCATCTCTTCTAGAACTTCATCAAATACAGTGATATGGTAGTCTTTCATTATGATCATCAAGATACATGATTGACACTTCATTTGTGTCTTGACAAGTTAAACAAGAGTTGTAGTCATCCTGTGGCATCTTCAAGAATATTTGTCATCCCAGCCATTGCCATATGAAGCATCTTCAAGAATATTCGCCATCCCGACCGTTGCCATGATTGACATCAACTATTGACATCAATGACAACCTAGATTAACAAGCAACAGTCAAAAGTCCAACAACATATGCATCATGCTAAACACATGTTCAGTAATTTTGGATGCTTTTCCGTTGTTGATGCAGTAGCAGAAGCAGTTGGAGAGGGGGTTGTAGTACAGATGCAGTGTTCATAGTGGCAGTGTCAGCAGCAGTACAGATGCAACATTTGCGCAATAGTTGGTGGGCCATGATGTCAGACATTAGCAGCGCAGAGGGAGATGTTACAGAAAAGGTTGATGCTTCAACAGGTTGCATTACTAGAGCAAATTCCTCGCCAAGAGGGACTGTTGATTTCTGGTAACATCAGATGTGCTCTAAGCCTAGAAATTTGCAGGGAGACTTGGACACATGTATTCCACAATACCCAGAAATCGTTTCGGGAAATTCCACATGGAATCAATTTTATTAAAATAATTAATTATCTTTAATGGAGGCCTAAGTCTAAACTTAGGGAATTAAAATAATTAAAGGGTATTAATCTAACTGTGGGTGAAACTTCTAGAAGAAGACGAGGATCAAGTCAAAATGATCTGAGCCATTGATTACAATCTAATCTGGGTCGTTGGTTCTCAACAGAAGAATTATAAGAGGAGGCTTGATGGGTATTTGGAAAATACATTGAGTGGGAGATAGAGATTGAATTTCTGAAGAGTGCAGCGCAACAGTTGTCGAAGAGAAATTCGATGTGATTTCTTGCAGTGAGGGGCAAGGATTATTCTGGCTGGAGGTTTCTCCTGATTCGAGAATACTCAGCAGAGGAGGCAGAGAGAGACCCGAGAGAGGCAGCGTAGATGTTACACTGCGTAGGGTAGGTTGACGAAGTGGCAACGCATAGCCTTGAGGAGATCCGTATTTTCACTAGAGAGGTCGATTTCTAAGGTCGGAAGCTGGGGTGTGAGACCGAGAGGGAAAAATCAAAGTCTCATATCAAACAACATAAGGGGTGACGTTGTTCCTAGAAGTTGACTCTGGGTCTACGTAGTGACAACACAGAGGCAACAAGGGACAGGCCATTCTGTGGCTAGATCAATCGATATCGCCAGTGATAGTGTGAGGTATTTCTCACTAATCTTTTGTCAGTCATATTCTTTGTACTAGATAGCCAACAAGGCATCTAGAGATTGTATTCAAAAAACTATTGCTTAATAATACAAACCGTCAACTGCTACTTCGGTTTTCCCGCATTGGGTTTTTCCAGGGACATGTGTCGAAAAATAATTGTGTAATGTGTTGTGTATTTGTTTCTTGCTCAGTTACTTGTTTCCGCATATAATTTTGATTGGTGAAGGCTGCAACGTATTAGTTTCGATATTTGTTGTAGGAAGCAGTAAATAATTTGTTCAGTAATTAACAATTAGAAGGAACTTAATCAGTTGTTGCAGTAGAAATTTGGGCTTCCAAATTTTCACATAGTAAAGGCCAGATAAACTACCTCCTCGGGTAACATAGGTACTTGAAAGCAAAGGGTTTTTTCACTAAGACAATTTTGAATTGTGATAGGTCTCCAAAATGGCAACAAAAATGGCTCACCTAAGAGGAAATTGGATTGGGAGAGGATCTTGTGGAAGTTAGGAAGTCATATACAAATCCCTTGAACGATAGCAATGTCAAATTAAGGGAAGATGAAAACCAGTTGTCATGGTATCTTAACTATTCTGAGACTCATGCTCCCAAACTTGAATATAGAGCTCTTGTTGAGGAAGGTTTGGTGTGGCAACCAATTTGGGGGTGGGGAATCTTATGGAAGTTAAGGTGTGCTTCCAAGAATACAATCTTAGTGTGATTGGCATTAAATAATAAGGCTCCTACCTAGGAGCTTTATAGAAGGAAAAAACATTTTTAGCCTAAGATGGTGTAGTTTATGGAATAAGCAAATGAAATAATAGATCATTTACTATTGACTTGCACCTTTTCTAAATAATTGTGGAGATAAGTTGGAAGCATGATGATGTCGAGGAATGCATTGAAAGGAGGAAGTACTAAAGAAGTCTTTAGGTCCCAGTATACAAACAAGGACACAAAGAATAGGAGAGCGCTACCACTTAATATAATGTGGGAAATTTAGCTTGCTAGAAACTTGAAACTCTTCAAAGGACAAGAGATGCTACCCCTTAAATGTGCAATTCAATCTCTTAATATCCTAAATATTTATCCTCAAGTTGAGGAAAAATAAAAAGACAAAGCAAACAAATAGTCATCAATATGGATATTCCTCGCCCATATACATTGATGGTGCCTCTCAAGGAAATCCTCCAATATGATGCTCAGGAGGAATCTTCTACCTCACCTCAAATCACAACATAACTTTCAAAGTTGGCATCAGGAAGGAAACTAACAACTATTATGATTAACCCTCCACTTGGCCCAAGAACACGGTGTTACACAACTTCAATTTTTTTGGATTCTTTATTGATGATCCAATGGATTCAAAAGGAAGCATCTCTCATAAATTTTACTTTACAACCACTTTATGATGATATATGAAAATAGATATTGACATTCTCACCATTTCTTTGTCTCATAGATATAGGGATAGGAACAAGGTAGTGTATGGCCTTTCAAAAGAGGCATCAAATTTGGATCATGGTACATAGACCATTTCCATCTTTTAGGATGGGAACATAGTTGATCTCCCTCATGCACCATTAATATAATTTCCCTTTCTTTTCGGCAATGGATAGATTGCAAAATTACCTTTTGAAAGATGTAAATTTGCATATTTTAGTCTTTAAAGTCATGGAATAGAGATAATTTTGAAGATGCAACTCAGAGATTTGTGATAGTGGACAATTTTTAGATCTCAATATTGAAAGTTGTAATTAATGTCATTGTAAGTCAAGGAACAACTATATTTTTTTCACACAGCTCATTGATATATAAGGTAGGGATGCATAATTGTTGCTTCATTTGTCTACAAAACCTTTAGTTTTAAATGCCTTGAGATATATGATAATGTAATTTTTATTATATATAGGAGTTGTAATTGAGAACCTGAAACTCATTTTGAAAAAAGAAAAGAAAAAAGATGTTATTATGGGTGCCAATTTTTTATTCAGGTATTGATCTAAAGGTTTTTGTTGGCAACATTATGAGGTTGTGAAGGCCTAGGTGGCAAAAGATGGCAATTTTATTGCCACAAAAAGGGTGCTATCAATAGCATTACTTTTCAAAATGGGGGTAAAAGTAGTGACTAAATGTGACCTTTAAAAAAATGAGGCTTTAGAGAGTTTTCATCAAGTAGGTAAAGCATGTTAAACCCAAAATTGTTAGAACATTCTCAATGTAGCAACACAAACATCTATATGACTTCAAAAGATATTTGAGGCTTGAAATTAATCAACAAAACCTAATATGAAGGCACAATCAACCTGCAACCAAGAGCTTTCAATCACAAAACACTATAAAATACATAACAATTTTCCCATCCATATTAATACAAACAATTTTACTCAAGATTCTTTCAAGTGTACTATCTTCCATGTATCAATAGATCTATTCCCTCTTATACAACCTGAATTAGCAATTTTCTTTTGCAATTTTTAATCAAAGCAACTATACATTAATAATGAAATAAGCTCTAATACCATAATAAAACTATATAATTGTTCAACAATACTTTACATTGCTTTGTATTTCGATAGAACTATATGAATATTTATAGATATTAATAATGACCCTATCTTGGCAAGTACAAGGTTTTTTCAAATGTACTATCTTCCATGTATCAATGGATCTATTCCCTTTTGTACAACTTGAATTAGCAATTTTCTTTTGCAATTATTAATCAAAGTAATTATACATTAATAATGAAATAAGCTCTAATACCATAATAAAACTATATAATTGTTCAACAATACTTCACATTGCTTTGTATCTCAATAAAACTATATGAATATTTATAGATATTAATAATGCCCTATCTTGGCAAGTACGAGAAAACATATTGAAATATGAAAAAAAATTGCCTAAAAAACAATTCAATGAAATAGACTCTAATTGTCCAGGAATTTAATCTTCCAACTTCGATATTTGTTGAGTGTACTTGGTAACAAAAATTATAACCCTACAACAAAATTGTTACATATTGAATTTGGATACACAAGGGGGCACAACTATAACTTGTTGCAATACAAGTTTTTCTTAAAATAAATATGGTCTACAAAGTTATGTCTCTATTGTTCTAGGGAATACGGGCGAGGGGGATTGGATATTAAGAATCGGAGTTCCAAAAGTTATTTCCCTATTATCCTAGGGACGAGGGGAAATGGATATAAAGAATCGGAGTTCCGAAGCACATGTGACCATAATATGTGCAACAACCTCAGCATGTCTACGATAACACCAACGACGAAGTTAAATTTATCCTATTTGATAACACAACTTCAACTAATTATTATTATTTTTTTTTTTTTTACACATGGTGAATCGGTAACTATCAACCTTGATCCAGGGGAGACCCAGGATCAAACCTCATAGCTGCCACTATAACACCAAGAGTATAACCAACCACCTGTAGATCGGGTATACTAAGATCCTATGATTTTAGCAAGAGCAGACTCATCGGGAGGGAGTCCGCCCCTTTAGCCGCCACCATAACAGGTCACTGTACTCCGTGAGATTTGAACCGAGGTCTCCTGGGCTTCGCCCGAGAAGACCCACCATTAAACCGCACATCACTGTACAACTTCAACTAATTATTACACACTTAATACATGATTAACCAAAAGTCTATAGTCATGACACATGTACCCGTGACATCTTTAGAATGACAAATTTTAGGTAAGTCTATAGTCATGACACATGTACCCGTGACATCTTTAGAATGACAAATTTTAGCTGTGACCTCATCATGCAAACAAGAACAATCACACGTTGGTCTTTCGCATAACCGGGCGAGGTATCCGGCTCCTCGAGATTTGGCACCGCTGGTTCTGGCATGCTTCCGACAGTAATGTCGGGTTTTTTACCCCCCAACCATGGGTTCTACTTGCTGCCATCACTGCCTCGTATAGGAAATGGAATCCCTCCGTGATCGAATCAAGACAATTTAAGAAAAATCTGAAACCACTGGCGAGGCTCCCTCACACGCTGGCTTCAAAGTTGTAGATTGCAGAGCAAGGTTGATGGTAGAGAGGATCGCGCTCATGTGGTCCAAGGAATCCTGTCATGATACCCACGACAACATTAAGCTGGTGAGACGATTTAACTGCCTTGACCTTTCTCGCCGTTAACATTTGGTGCATGAGCATCTGACAGTTCCCTAAGAGGCACTCCATGACATCGAGCATCTGAAACCCCAATTGGGCTCTACTCCGCCTACCACACAACAAGCGTGCGCCTCCTGTTCCGCCTATAGCTCCAGCTCCGATCACTCCAGCTGCGCCATAACAGTAGCCAGTATCTACTCAGATGCCTAATTACTCTCTTCTATTATCAAACTATGTTTTGTTGTTTTATCTTTATCTTAAGAAAGTTCATTAGGCAATAGACCAGTGGTATTTTGAGCATGAATACTAGTTTTTTTATTTGAATTAGCATTTTAAGGGACTTTATGGAAGAATTGCTCAATTCCAGACTCTGACTGCTCCATTTTGTACTGTCGTCTAGCTACCCGCGGTTTTATAATACAATATAAGTAATCATTCATGCTAATCAAAAGAAGAACCATCAAATGTAAATTTCATCCAAAAGCATAAACACAAATCTACCAGGGTTGGTTGTAACTAAGATGACTACTCTATAGCCAACAAGATGTTAGTAGTATTATTTATGAATGAACAACATTTTCTATATGTATTTACCTATTAAGGGAACATTTTGCCATCGCAGTCCTAGTAGGTAACGAATACTATACTAACAACCTTTGATGAGATGCAAGACAAGAGATGCTAAGGATACCTGTCCATGGTCAATTGGTTGAGGAAAATCGGTGTGGGATCAATATCACTGTGGGTGTTACATGGTAGTACATCCCTAATATCATCCAAACCAAGTATTGCATCTGCATGTTCATGTGTGAGAATAATCTGCAATTTTGAAACGCATAACAACGAGAGCTATCATAAGCATCGTTCTAACCAATAAAATAGGTGCAAATGGGAGATGACTATTGGGAAATTTTCTCTACAAAAAGAAGACTAGAGTTAAAACATAATTCTAGCCATGCAATTGCACAAATTGAAGTGACATCACTCACTAGTTAAGCCACATCTAAAATCCCTTCTTAATATATGCAAAAATGACCTTAAATACCTAATTAAGGGGAACACATTATCATTCAAAGAAAATATACACTATTTGAAGTGTGAGAAATAAGCATAAACAATGCCGTTTCACCTAAAAACATTTGATGGACATTATTAGCATGGACAACGTTGGCATTATAAATAATAATTATTCATAATAATAAATGGTTTTCATAAAAATAAAAAGTGTGGAAGATAGGAAACAAGGAATTGACATCTTCAACTATTGTTATTCTTGCAACATGGTATGAATCAGCTGATACATCATAAATACATGTAGATCCAACTGTCCGTAGCATTCATTAGTGATTTGTTATGAGCATGATTGCATTAAACCATTTTGAGTAATAGCTCAAATGATGTTTATGTTCTATTTGGCAAATAGAATATAACATATTGATTATTTATAGGACAATGTTCTAGAACAAATTGTTATGGTTTTAGAACCAATCTGACATGTACATTGTACTCCCATTTTTTGTTGAGTCTTGATTAATGTATCAACAGAAACAAGACAGCCTACTCTTGCACTGACCATGGATTGTTTTTGCTTGCCAATGGACCATGTTAACAAGGTCATGATGTTAGATAAAATCACCTTCTTTTTTTATATAGTTAGCCACTCCAAGTTTTCCACCTATAAGCATGCAGCTCATTTGGTCTCTAGAGTCTAGACACTAATAGTTTGTGATTGATCATTTGTTAAGAATTGGAAAGAGCGAGACAAGACATGCAAATTGGTTGAAAAGGATTAATGCCCTTGTATTGCACTGTATTGATCTCAAGATCTGAATTTATAATACATCAATGACCATTCTAGATCTTCTAGATATCACTGACAACTCATTAGTGGATCATGATAACACCTCACCAAGATAAGAATTACTACTTATGGTCTTATAGTTTGTGATTGTCCAAGGACTCCTAGTCTAACATTCCCCCGCCTCAATCACAGGTCTAACTAATTGTACAACACTTGTACCAATAACTTTGGTCATCTTCAATCTAAAATTGTTAAACTGAATTTCAATGAAGATTCGCCTGAAAAACCGCCAATATCTATATATATGGAAGTGAACAACTACTATCTATGAACATTTATGTTTAATTATTGTACATTTTTTGTTGAGGAGACCAATTACTATGCTGGAATTCCCATTTTCCGACTGAATGTTGATTAAAATTTTACTGATAAGACTTCAAAACTTGAAGCCTGATATCCTATATTCACCCGTCAAGCGCAAGGTGAGAAGTTTTCAATAGTTACATTCTGGAAGGATCCAACCTGGGGCTTTGGATTCTTTAGGTGTTCATTTTTCTGGTGACCACTAACCATCTTCCATGGAAACTGGTGGTTTATGGTTTACCACTAATCAGACTGGTTTGAATAATGCAGTGGTCTCTAGATGACCACTAACAATATTCTTTGAATATTGTGGTGGTTTTTGGATGACCACTAACCAAATGCACTTCATCAACTTACTCCCCCACTCAAAGGTGTAAAAGACTTTCTTTTATCATTGTGCTCCCCCCCTTTAGGTGTGGAGAGTAACATATCTTTTTTGGAATCACTGGTTGAAAAGATTTTTTTTTGTTCATTTCTTCAAGCAACTTTATCTTTACCTTTGTCTTGACCAGATTGTAGGACTTGTTCTCTTGTGGATGAATTGGAGATTTTGAATGCATTTTGATATTTGGAGTTATTGGATTTTTTTGGAGTTATTCTTTGGTCTAATGGATGGAAATCTTGCATGTTATCTTGTAAGTGCACTTAATTGTTGAATATCTGTTTCTTAATGTCTAATGTATGGAATGATTGATTCTAAGTTATGCTAAATTGTGCCCTAATTTGTTGAAGATCAATTGAATTGCTATGTAAATGAATATTGCATGCATTACTCACACATATCATGTAATGAATTGTCTAGTGGTGAACTCCTAGTAGCTCTCCCATGAAAATCTATTTTTCCATTACATAGGTAAATGCTTGAAATTTTGTTGCTAGGGCATCAAATTTGGGCCTCCTTAGAAAGATTTTTGGCTAATCTATCTCATCCTAGACTACATTCTCCCAAGGTACAAGGGAATGGTCCAATTGGTTGGTGATCATTTACACTTCTTATCCATTTCCTCTCTCATTTAAATTTCGGCCCCTTTAAGGCGAAGTTGGTAAACTAGGGCTTGGTGTGAATCCCTAGGCAAGTAGAGTTTCAGTAGTTGGAGAGACTAAACATCAAAGGGATAGTATTTGCCACAAGATCTATATTTTGGTGGGCATCCACTTCAATTTCATCCATAAATTCTCTTTCCCTAGTTGTTTGCCCTCAGAGAGAAACCTTAGTTTTGTCTTCCTTCAACTTGGAATGTTTCATGAGCCTTGGCCTTGCTAATATACATTATTGGAAACCTTTTCTCTTAGCCTTGGCCTTGCTAAAATACATTATTGGAAACCTTTCCTCTTAGCCTTGACCTTTGAAAACTCCAACACTCATCAAATTTATCGAATGCTAGGTCTTGTGCCTTCTTTCCTAGGTCTCATCATAGAAAGTGAATTGTCTCCTTATGGAGCTTTGAACCTACATTGTTCCTTTCTTGAAGAGCTCTTAGTGATTTCATCTTACATATTAATCTTAGAACATTTGATACAAGTTATATCTCTCCTACCAGGATTCCTCCCATCATTGAAAGTCCGTAAAGAGCAAGGGGTTTTGGTTGTGCTGATAGTGAGCCACTACCCCATTGTTGTCTCTTAGTCTAGTTTATGCCTTGTAGGGTTTTCCTCTCCAAGGCCTGCTAGATTTCACAGAAACATTTTTTGCGTCGTTTCCAAGGACAAAGCGAGTCTACCTCCATGAAATTTGAATATTTAGCTTCATCCCTAACGATAACTTAAATCCTTTTTTGGCGAATCCATTGGAAGAGCGAAACCCTTGTTCTTCATTGAACCTCAAATTCAGTGCTTGTAGGGTGAAGCAAGCATCTTTCAAGGCATTTTGAATTCACCCTAGTGACTCGACATTTGAAAATTATGAAAGCTTCGCATGGCTCATTGAAAGGGCCTATTCTATATGTTTCATAATGATGATCCTCGATCCAATAATTGTGGTATCACTAGTAGCCAAGAAGAGCTTGATGTCTCTCTCAATGAATCCCTAGGGGGCCACAAAACTGAAGAATCTCCTCAACAACTTGAAGGGGGTTGTGGTTCTTCCCAAGGTATGATGTTTGTACCACACCTAGCTCTTTCCACAATGATTGGGAAGATATGAGTGTGGATATGTCCAAGCCATCTACCTACTCATGCCATAAGGATGATATGCCCGAGGTTGCGCTTCATTGAAAGTTTATGAGCCCGATTATTAAATTTTGTGTCGTTTCGTTGCAAGAAAGGATCCAATGGCATAAGTTGGATTCCTCCTTTCCCTCATCATCCATGATCCTTGGTGCATAGGTCCTCTTATTTTCCCACCTCCCAGCCTTGTGAGTCATCATGCCAATCTTGCAAAGGAGGAAGTAATACTTGGTTGCCCTATCCCATAATAACTCATAAGGGCACGTGTTGGTATATTGATTTAATGATATGTTGGTTACATTGGCTATATGACTTTACTTCGCTCATGCATTGTATGCTAATATTGCATGGTGGTGTAGGTGTATTGCATACTTCCTTTGGCATAACTAATATCATCATCTCATGTTCTCATGCTAGACTAGATTGCATTTAGATTAGATTTTACTTTTTGTATGGATTTATTATTTTGATGAAAAATATGGGCGTTATCCTATGCCCAGTGCACATGCTCCCAAACATTTTATTGCAATGTACAAGATACAGGCCTGCAATCCCAAGAAATTGTTGTTCTCATGAACTCCCTGTTCAAGTACATAGATCATGCGCTCTATGGTGAGCTCATGTCCCAGTTGGAGCCAAATGTTACCCAACCAAAGTGGGTGAGCCCATAGGAAAAAAAATCTTCCATCATCTCTTCAGCCGGCAACCAACAACCTCGACAACCACTAGTAGTCGATGATAATGTGCCACTCATATCTCTGCCACCTACGTCAATCATATGTTTCCTGAATCCTCACCCATTTGTCAACAGCACATGTTGGAAGGTGGGCTGGGCTTCTAGTCAAAAGGTATTTTATTCATTTTTCAATTAGGTGGTTATGCTTGTTCGTATTTGGGCAATTTAACTTGGATTATGGGGTAACTTGGAAGAAAGAAGGGTTTTGGTCGTGATCTTGTTCCCTCACCTTAAATGGGGGGTGTTAATTTTCAATCCTAGTCCAATGGGACCTCCCCTAATGGCCTATTAGGAGGGGCACTACTTGGGAAGCCATCTCTCCCTATTCCGTACCACTTTCCCTATTCTATACTAATTTATCTCATCCTAGACTCCATTCTCTCAAGGGACTGGTCTAATTGGTTGGTGATCATTTACTCTTCTTATCCATTTTCTCTCTCCTTTAAATTTTGAGGCCTTCAAGGCTAAGGTGGTAAACTAGGGCTTGTTGTGAATCCCTAGGCAAGTAGAGTTTCGGTGCTTGGAGAGCCTAAACATCAAAGGGATAGTATTTGCCACAAAATCTACTCTTTTGGTGGGCATCCATGTCAATTTTATCCATAAATTCTCTTTCCCTAGTTGTTTGCCCTAAGAGGGAAACTCTAGTTTTGTCTTCCTTCAACTTGGGGGCTTCTTGAAGGTTTCATGAGCCATGACCTTGCTAATATACATTGCTAGAAGCCTTTTCTCTTAGCCTTGACCTTTGGAAATTGCAACATTCATCAAATTTATCAAACCCTGGGTCTTGTGCCTTCTTTCCTAGGTCTCATCATAGAAAGTGAATTGTCTCGTTGTGGAGCCTTGAACCTACATTGTACCTTTCTTGAAGAGCTCCTAGTGAGGTCATCTTACATATTAAGCTTAGAACATCTAATACAAGTGATCTCTCTCCTATCAAGACTCCTTCCATCTGTGAAAGTCTGTAAAGAGCAGGGGATTTTGGCTATGTGAGAGTGGTCCACTACCCAATTGTTGTCTCTTGGTCTAGTTTATGCCGTGTAGGGTTTCCCTCTCCAAGGCATAGGCATGCTAGATTTCACAGCAGTAGTGGTATTATCTCCTTCCCGCACCTCTTTAAGACATATGAGTTAATCATTTATTGGAGGATGTGGGAATCTTGAAAGTTTGTTGCCCCTTTGGTTAGACAGAACTTCTTTGGGAGTTGTATAGGATGGAAGTTGACTTGGTCCCCTATTTGGATTTTGCGGCATCAAGTTTGGTGTATTTCTTGTGAAAAATCGGAAACCTGAATCCTATTGCAGCAACTAGAAATAAACTGGAAATAATTCTCTTAATTGTTAATTAAATTTAACAATTTATTTACTATGAGCTACAACAAATATTGAATCAATCACACTGCAACCTACACAAACAAATTGCAAAAGATATAAACATTGGAAGAAATACTAGCACACACACATAAAATGACAGTTATTTTTGGACCAATGTCCCCGGAAAAACCCAACTCTGGAAAACCGGTGCAACAGCTGAGGGTTTTATTATTATGAAACAGTGAAATAATCTGAGTACAACTGGATGCCGAAACTAGCAATCCTACAGAGAAATACTAGCAATAAAATCTAGTGAGGAAAAATTCCTCACTCCACAGGCAAATCCCGACACTGACCTCAGCTCAAATTGAGCCATCCAAATTGCCTTTGCGCAATAACTATGTCACCTTAGAGCAATTGTTGTTGCTCTAAGCTTGGAACAACTTCTCCTCAAGTCGTCTGACCAGTTGTTGTCTGGGAAGACATCTCTCCTGGCCTTTGGAACCTCTGCCCAGCTTCTGGCACCAAATTTCTGCTTCTCCCCAGTAATTCAACTTTGCCTCTAGAGGCTACTACGTTGCTCTGCGTCAGCCTCTCTGTGGCTTCTCTATCTGTCTGCAAATGCACTCACCGAATCATGAAATCTTCCTCTGACTTCAATGTCTTTGCCCCTCTCTCACTAGCTCTCTCTCCGGCAACTGACTTCTGCTCCTCTAAAAATCGATCTGCTCATGAAATCGAACTGTTGAAATGATTTCTCCAACCCCATCGACTTTTTCTTATCCTCTGTTGAGACTTCAATAACCAAGATTAGATCTTACTTGATGGCTAGGATTAACTTGAAGTCGATCTATGTGAATTTTTAGAAGATTCACACAATAACTTAATTAATTCTGATTAATTACTCATATTCCCTAAGTTTAGACTTAAGAAATATTTAAAAAATGACTAATAATCTAATTAAGTCATTTATAGGTGGAATTTCCATAAACTATTTATGGCTTTTGGAGATCTCATGCATTCTAGTTTCTCCACAAAATTTCAAAGCTAGAACACATCTGATGCTACAAAAACTAACATTTCCAAGTGTCCCATATTTTAGACACTCAGGCTGAGCAAGAAAAGGATAATCTTTTGGAGGGATCTTTGGGATTTTGAGACTATGGATTGGATGGATTAAAGATTGTTAGCTCACTATGCCCTACTCTCTTTTGACAAGCTAGTTATCAAATATATTCTGCAATTGGTTCCTCCTTCGAGAAATATAAGTTGAATATGGATATGCAAGGCCCTCTATGGAAAGATTGGGGTTAGAGATTCAAGAAGTAGCTTTAGCGATATCATATCAAAAATATCTACCATCTTTTGGATTGGAAGCACCCTTTATTTCCAATGTCGAATGCTACATGACTTCTTTTATCCAAAGGTTTAGTAAACTCATTGGTTGTATAGTGTTTGGTCGCTTTTTCTCAATTATAAGATTCAGCGTTTTACTTGGCTAGTTATTTACTAATGGTTGCCTTCCAAATATTTTTTGCTAAAAGCAAGTTGATAGATGGTCTTTTCCTCTATTGCATTTACTCATGGACATTGAAACACATTCTATGGGAGTGCAAGTTTGCTAGAACATGCTAGAAATATGTATAGGATTCATACTCAGTTCTGATTTGGGTCAAGTTTATTGGTGAGCCACTGAGCAGTGTTATTTTGTGACTCTTGGTCCGTACTATTTTAACCCTTCACAAGCATTTGAGATTTTGGCTTCATATCACTACTTTATTTACTATTTGGAAGCTTACATCGCAAATATGTGTTTTTTTATGAGGTCAGTGCAATCCAATCATTTTCTCTCTTGATGAGAAGTATGTATGCAATTGTCTGTGAAAGGTTATCCTCTATTAAGGATGCCAAAAAGCTAGACGCATTAGCTTGCTCTATTTTTGTTTTAGCTTTAGTAGCTCTAAAGAATAAACCCTTCCACTTTTATATTCACCTTTCTTGTAATATATTCTCTTGCCAATAAGACATATTTTCCAATATATATGTATATATATGTATATATATATAAGTTCCATGAAACATGGAAACATCTGGAAGTTTCCTTATCCGTAAATTGCCATGGATATTCCACTGGACAGTTTGTCACAACATATCTGACAATATTATATTAAAAATTCGAAGTTCTACACTATTACAATTGTTGTAGCTCGTTTTCACCATGTCAAATGTGAAAAAGAAAAATCATATATCTCAAAACAAAACAAAAATATATATAAAGGGAAAATCAAAATCAAATGTTTGTTTAGAATAAGATTTTATTTTTTAAGAATAAAGCTTGGATTATTGCTAAGCTGAGGTGATATAGTATTCATTAAAAGCTCAGGCTCGGCGGGGCCCGACAGGATTCAAAGCAAATTCGAGCGCATGAAGAGTTAAATGGTAGGCATATTGGTCCTGTCGCTTTAACAACGATCTCGGGCCCTCCCCATGGAGGAAACCCGACATCACAAACTGCACAAGAGTTATTTGTGTGGGTGCCTCCGTAAAAGAGTCAGCTCATGATCGCTGACTTTGGATCAATGGCCAAGATTTGATGCGGGATAACCCAAGGATGGTCCCACTTATCGCCATGGGTGCTCTCGTGAACAGTAGAGGGTAACCACTTCGGGTCTGTGGCAAGAGAGCGCGACTATTGTTTTCAGTTACACCTCATCATTTGCGTCATCCAGTCCTCCACGTCACTATTGACATATCGTCCACATCACCCCACGTCATGTCACTCCGTACGCTTGTCACTTCCTTATTTAATTATGTTTTCCCTACCACCTTTTTCATTTTCCCATAAAATCTCGTTTTCCATTTTCACAAAGTACATTATCTGTTCCGTTTCCGCACGTCTACAAGCAGGTCCATGTTTGCCAACATATTATACTTGGATTCCAATGTCAGCATTCATTATCCAGGTATTTATATAATGTGTCCACCCACTTAGTCTCTTTAAAATGTCAAAGAAAGCTTCTTTAACTGGCTCTGCAACTGAAATTCCCCTCATGGACACAGAGAGGGATGTCTTTGACCCTCTTTGCTCCTTAAATTTGATGGAACTCCACTAGAATGTCCTAGCAGGTCAAATTGATTCTCTTGTATACACTGTAGCAGTAAGATCGGGGCTTTTCATTGCATATAGCTCAAAAGAGTTGCTGGAAAGAAATAATGAAGTGGTTGCCTTAAAAGAAATGAATGCTAGATTACAGCGAAAGTTGGATTCTCATGTTTGCACCATCCTAGTATAGTCAAATTCAAAGGATCCAACTGAAAAATTGACTAGAGTTATGACAAAGTTAAAGATTTCAGAGGATAAAATGAAAAAGATGCAAAAGAACTTAAGAGGACACACAGGAACTCCTAAAGATAAAAGAAAAACAATTGACTATGGAAAAGGATAATGCATCAAAATATCAAAAGGATTACCAGAGGGCCTGCAGTGAAATTAAGGAACTAAGGGAAAAGGTAAAAGACAATGTGTCACTTATACAGGCCAGAGAGATAATCTGGAATGATATTATTCAACAAGTGAAAGCTATCTGGGATAGTAAGCTGATAGTGGCAGAAGAAAAAGTGATTGTCAACGACCTAGGAAGCATCATTGTTTCTCATAAGGAGAAAAGCCAGCAACATCCTCAGCTAGCAAAGAAGATGATTGATTTTCTTAATTCCCAGTCTTCTCGGGAATTAAGCAATATGCAAGTGGAAGACAGAACAGAGCTAGTGTTGGAAATCAATAAAATGGTGTATAGGAAAACAATAGAGGCTAAACTTGGTGAAACTGATGTGTTATCCTATTCTTTGTATATTATTTACTGTCTTTCTTCTATGGAAAAGGGTAATGAAGCTGCTGGTTGTTTTTATTATACAGATTTACTGAAGTTATAGTACCTGTAATATTAAACTAAATAACCTTAATATGCGCTTTTCTTTTCTGCGAGTTCATTTCTCAGTCTTTCACATTTTCCTCTAAAGTTTGAGACAAAAGATTATGTGATACGCAGTCTTTCGTTTTGGATTTTCATTATTTTTGTCCATCATTTTGTTACATCTTCGAATCAGTTTCATTGTCAGTGAGGCCAACTTGAGAAGTGTCCTCATCCAAGACAATTTCTTTGACATTATTTGTAGACCAATCTTTTAAATTATCATAATGGGGCAGCAGGTAATGTTGGACATTGGATAAACCAACGCTCCTCGTGTGTTTCGCGACATGGACTAACCACCTCTCGTGGATCCTTATCTCTAGCGATGCGATCGTTGACTAACACCTGCGGGTTTTGATCTAACAACAATCATGATTCCCAATAAGTGGTATCAAAGCGTAGGTCACTAGTTCGATACACACTTGGCTCGCGTTGGGGGGGAGATTTTTGGACATTGGATAAACCAACACTCCTTGTGTGTTTCGCGACATGGACTAATCGCCTCTCGTGGATCCTTACCTCTGGCGATGCGATCATTGACTAACACCTGCGAGTTTTGGTCTAACGGTAATCGTGATTCCCAACAGTTAAATGTGTTATATTTCTGAATAGATGTCCTAGGCACTGACCTCTACTCAGCCAGGGGTTGTCTCTAAGGTTACAACAACAGTTTTATTTAATTTCTAGCTCTATAAATTTTACTGTAATTAGTGCATGCATGTGAATGGAAATTATGCAGAAAAAGTAGAGAACGAAAATATAAGCTCTCACACACATATTACACAAAATATGCTCTGAGAAACCCTTTTGGGAGAAAACCCAGCTGGAAGGTGAAGTCGTTTCATTGTCTTTCTTTGTCTGGAAAATATAGTTGCAGGTACAAAGAAGTAATGCATGTGGCCCATGGGATGCTACAATGCACAGATCCTCTCTGTGTGCTCTACCTCTTGTCTCTCCTGCCTATCTTTGCTCGTCTATGGAACAAAATGTTCTCGAAAAAATGGAATGCCTATTCTTTCTAATGGCCCATTTATAACATAGCTTGATAGCCTACTAGTGATTGATTTTGACTACATCAACTCTTAACTAGAGTTACAATATAGACTATTCTAGAGCCTTTTACATCAAAAATGCGTGGCTAGCCCATTTTCCATGAATAATGAGAGCTGACGCGGCATTGTCTCGAACTATACGTGTGAAAACAGGAAGGTCAACTTCTGAGTGGCATAACTTTTGCATACAGACTCTGATTGACGCGCTTCTTAAGCCATTGGAAAGATATCTATGTATAGAACAACATGAAATGGTACCACACTAAAGAGCCAAAGTTTTACCCAAAAAACGTCATTTGATGCCTCAAAACGCTCCCCGAAGGTTTTGGACCTCATTTTACCAAATGGTCCTAGTCCTACCAGTGAAAACAATCTGTGAGTTAATTCCTCCACTTTTTCCACTCTTAATGCATTGAGATGGATGACAAACATATAATGATCCAATCCAGATCACACCTCCCCATTTTGGGAGGCTTTTGGTCCCCAAAAGCTTTTACTGAATGAGGTGAGGAAAAGTTTTCTCCACCTTGTGAATATTTGGAATCCAAATCCTATTGCAGCGACTGGAAATAATTCTCCTAATTGTTAAATTAATCCTTAACAATTTATTTACTGTTTGCTACAGCAAATACTGAATCAATCACACTGCAACCTACACAAATAAATGTTGGAAGAAATATTAGCACACACATATAAAATGACAGTTATTTTTGGACCAATGTCCCCAGAAAAATCCAACTTGGTAAAACTGGTGCAGCAGTTGAGGGTTTAATTATTATGCAGTAGTGAAATAATCTGAGTACAACTGGATGCTGAAATTGGCGATCTTACAGAGGAAAACTGGTAAGAAAAATCTAGTGAGGAATTTCCTCACTCCACAGGCAAATCTAGGCTTTGACCTCAACTCAAATTGAGCTGTCCAAACTAGGTTTGTGCAGTCACTACATCACCCTAGCACAATGACTTTTGCATTCGGCTCAGAACAACTTCTCCTCAATTCGTTTGGTCTGTTGTTGTCTGGGAAAATGTCTCTCCTAGCGTCTGGAACCTATGCCCAACTTTTGGCACTGAAACTCTGCTTCTCCCCAGCAATTTCGAAATTGCCTCTAGAGGCTATTGCGTTGCTTTGTGTTAGCCTCACTGTGGCTCCCCTACCTCTCTGCAAATGCACTCACCGGAATTGGAATCCTTCCTTCGGCTTCATTGTCACTCCCTCTCACTACTTCAATTTCTCTAGCTCTCTCTCCGGCAACTAAATGTTGCTACTCAGGGATCGATCTGTTCATGAAATCGAACTGCACAAGTGATTTCTCCAAGCCCCATCAACTTCTTCTTATAATCCTCTGTTGAGACTTCAATGGCTAAGATTAGATCTTAATCGATGGCTAGGATTAACTTGAAGTCGATCGGTGTGAGTTTCTACTTTCTAGAACATTCACAACTTAATTTAATTAATTCTGATTAATTAGTCATATTCCCTAATTAGGAAATATTTTAAAAATGACTAATAATCTAATTAAGTCATTTCTAGGCTAAATTTCCAGAAACGATTTCGAGGTATTGGAGATCTCATGCATTCTAGCCTCTCCTCAAAATTTCAAGGCTAGAACACATCCGATGCTACAAAAACCAACACACCTTCTCTTTGGTATACCATTTAGCTTTGCTTAGAAGTTGTCCCTTCAATCCAATCTGCCAAAGGTCATGCTGCCCTTGTCTTGCAATTCTGGACCTCTTCATCAAAACCGTATCTTTTGTCAACTCTGCTTGAGCATCTGGTGCCAAATCCTCCACAAAAGGTAGGACCAGTCCCTATTCCTGGTCTAGCATGGAAGGCTCATAGAGTTTCAAATTATCTACATTCACAACTGAGTAAATGCGCATATATGGTGGTAGACTAAGTCAATAGGCATTATTACCCACCTTTTTCAGTATCTAAAAGAGGCCATACCTCAAAGCCTTGATTTTCTTACCCGGCCCCTGCAGCCTCTCCTTATTCAACATTAGCCATACTCTATCTCCCACTTTGAGCGATTTCTCTGTTTTGTGTTGATCATGTATGGCCTTATACTTCTCCTACGACTTCTGCGGTGTGTCTTGTACCTGTAGATCGATCTGCTTGATCTTCTCTATAAATTTTTCAGCCCTCAAAGCATCTCCTGTAAGATCTTCCCTCACTCCTTGTTGCCCATATGCAATATTCAAAGGTGAAGGTGGAAAATATCCAAAACAAGTCTCAAAAGGGGACTTTCTTGTAGAAGTGTGGATTGTTCTGTTGTAAGAATGTTGTATATATACCAAATTTTCATCCCAAGTCTTCGGATGTTTCTTGTTGTATCCCCTGAGAAGTTGCACCAAAGCCCTGTTGACTACTTTTGTTTGCCCATCTATTTGTGGATGGAATGTTGTATTTCTCTTCAACTTTGTGTCCATCTTCTCCCACAAGTCCAGAATGCACTGAGAAATCTTGTATCCCTGTCTAAAATGATGCTCCTTGGTATCCCAAAGTGCATGCAGACCTGTCCAAAGAACAAGTTTGTTGCTTCTTTCCCATCGATGGTCTTTTTACAGGGCATCAGAACACACATCTTGTTAAACATGTCAACTACCACGAACAGTTAGTCATGTCCCTTCCTGGTTGTTAGTAAACCTCCCACAAATTCCATGAAAATGCTTTCCAAAGGACGAATAGGTATAGGTAAGGGATGATAGAAACCTTGTTTCTTGTTGCTAGGCTTGTTGGTACAACAAAGCATGCATCCCCTTATGATCCTAGCTACCTGCTCTTGCATCTTGGGCCAATACACATATCTCTACAAGTTAACCACGGTCTTCCCTACACCAAAGTGCCCTGCAACCATGGAGGTGTTAACCTCTCTAATCAACTACATGTGAAAAATCGAAAACCCTGAATCCTATTGTAGCAACTGATAATATTTCTTCTATTTGTTAAATTAACTTAACAAATTATTTGCAGTTTTCCATGGCAAATATCGAAACATATACACTACACTCTTCACAAAATAAATATTGCGGAAGAAATAAAAACACTGGAAAAATAGATGCGCGCACACAATAATACACCGTTATTTTTGGACCAACGTCCCCGGAAAAACCCAACTTGGGAAAACCGGTGCAGCAGCGGAGGGTTTTATTATTATTCAGTAGTAAATCTGAGTACAAATCTATGGAAGCTTAAATCTAGCTTTCCATACAAAGAAATAACTGAAAGGAGATCTAATGAGAAAATTCTCACTCCCACCGGTGATTCGACACTGACCTTGGCTCAAGATGAGTTTCCTTTGTGTTGCCTTTGGTCAGCCTACGTAGATCTGCGTCACCCAGCTCGGACCAGCGCCTCTCTCGCTAACTGATCAACTTCTACCTGGAAAACCAATCCTCCTGGCCATCAGGCTCCCACTCCGACTTCTAGCACTAAATTTCGACTTCTCCTCAGCAAAATACAGATCTCCCTTTGAAGCTCTATGTTGCCTATCTGTGGTACTCACTGCCTCTCTGCTATGCACTCACCGGACTGGAGAAACTTTCTTTCGGCCTTACTATCCCTACCCTTCTCTCACTGCTTCAAATTCACTGAATCACTTCCGGCAACTCACAATTGCTACTCTGGAAATCGATTTCCCAACAAAATCGAATCTCTAGTGGCTCGTGTGTTCTCCAACCCCCATTGAATTTCTTCTTATAATCTCCCATTGAGACATCAACGGACAAGATTAAAACATAATCGATGGCTAATATTAATTAGAACTCGATCCATGTCTTCTCTAGAAGATTCTCACCATTACTTAATTAATAATTTAATACCCTTTAATTATTTAGTTTTCCTAGATTTAGACTTAGGCACCATTAAAGAAAGATTAATTATTTTAATTAAGCAGTCTCTAGATGGAGTTTCCAGAAACAATTTCTGAGGTTTGGAGAATACATGTATTCTAGCCTCTCGACCAAATTTCGTGACTAGAACACATCTAATGCTACAAAAATCAACACTACAATCACTCACCTTTAGAAACACATAGCTTATCTAACCTGTAGAATAAGTCATCCTAGAGATAGTAGTCAACGGTGTCGTCGCCATCAGGCACATGACTCTGACTCTGCAACTATTGATACACCTCCTTGAAGTCCTCATCCTCTAAATATGCCTCTTTGTATACATCATGGGTGAATGGCTCCATGTGCATAAGAGTCCCCAAAGCTGTAGCCTGTAATCTTTGATGTGGGTGGCCTTGAAAGCATGTCAGCCAACTTGTTTGTGCTTCCCTTCTTATACTTGATCACCAAATGAAATTGCTGCAAAAACCCCATCCACTTGTAATGCCTCGTCTTTTATAGCTTAATCTGGGTCTGTAAGTACCGTAACAATTGGTGATCTGTGTGGATTACTGTCTCCTTTCCCATCAAATAATGCTTCCACTCATTCACAACTTGCACCATGGCATAGATCTCCTTGTCGTAGGTGGGGTAGTTATGAACTGCACCATGAAATACTTCAGAATGGTAGCATACAAGCTTTCCTCCATGCATCAAGACAACTCTCATAGCATACCCATTCGCATTTGTCTCCACTTCAAAGGGTCACTGCAAGTTTGGTAATTGCCAGAATTGGTGCTTGTTTGATCTTCTTCTTTAGTTCTTCGAAAGCCCTTTGTTGACATTTTTCCCACTGGAAACTCTTGCCACTTGTTGTTATGGCGTGGAGCAAGGTTACTTGGGAGAGGGAGCGACATTTTCAGAAGCTCACGGTTTGGGAACGTTTCTAAGAGCATTTTTTTATATAATATATATTTTTATATTTTTTATATTTTGATGTATATATGTCAACAAAAAAATGTAGAATGATGAATTAGATATAAAAAAACATAAATTGAACCATATAACAACAATCATCTAGAAGTTATAATCTTCATCAACCACGTCCATAAGTTAGTAACATATAAAATATTAAGTCTCATGATTCATCAATCTTAAAATTGTAAGCTTTCAAAATTCAATATATAACATTTACCATAACTAATCATGAAAGTTGTACTTGTAAGCTAAATGTAACCATTACAACAAAGAATATCTAACATGAAATGAAACAACTTTCAGCTTTCACGAAGCATCATATTCATAATTCATTACCCACGAGTTATAATTGCCAACTTCAAACTTCAAACTTAAATTGTCATATATTGTTTACAAAAAATATCATAATAGATATGAAAGAGTCAACAATTATTAAAAGTTAAAACTACTAGAAACTAGAAAAGACAAGTAAATCTATCATCCACAACTTCCTCTTGCCACCACAAATAATGTCTAATTTCTGAGCAAGTCGTGGTGGTCTTCTAGGAGTCCCCTCCCGCACAGTCCCACGACCAGAACCAGAAGGCAAATGCCCTCCAAGTGTGGATGTACATGGAGGCGGCGATAGCTAAGGAGCAAGACTTGGAACTCGAGCACTGCTACTAGATGGTGGGGGTGGCATGGTTGTTCCTTCATCTTCATCTCTCATAAGTTCTGCTTCCAGTTCTTCAAGATGTATAGTGCCATCCTCCAAATTATCGTCCTCTAGGTGGTTGTCCCAAATTTTATATGTTGGTTCCTCATAAGCCCAATCACAGTGATGACTCAATAACCTCAAGTTGTAGTGCACATAAACCAAACTTTCTGACCAGTTTTCATTGAGTTTTTTTCTCCTCACATTATGTATGAAGCTGTAGGTGCTCCAACACCTCTCTACAGAAGAAGTATTTACAACCTGTGAAAGAACTTGTTTTTCCAATTTGGTAAAAGTCTCATGCCACCATATGCTTCCCACCATGTGAGAGCATCAAAATTGTCTCTATCTTCCATTGCATGCAAAGAACCAAACAAATCAGTGCAACTGAAGTATCTGCCTAATTCAAGACGCAGATTAGCACACTCCTCCCTGTCAGGTACCAACTTGTCTAATGCTTCCATATATCCTATAGATATCTCTAGATTGTATGGGGTTTGACCCTAACCCCGCCCCTAGGTGCAGGTTGGCCCAACCAAGATGGAGAGTAGTATTTTGGCATAAGGATATGCGCCAAGGCATGTAGTGGAACATTAAGTTTATTCAACCGTGTACACACACAATTGTCAATTAGTGTATACAAGTTGGGATCATCTTTCTAAACAGTATCTTTTATTTGCCCCAACATGGTATCCATCTACCCATACACCTCCCCAATCACTGGTTTATCTGCATTTGCAAAATGAATCATGTGATAAATGGGCTTGGTGAATTCCAATACTTACCTTACATATGCCCAAAACTAACCATCAAGGGCAGTCTCCTCCACCTATTCAAAACCTTGCTTCTCAGTTGCATTTGTAGCCCTTTCCTTTAATACCTGCCAATGTGGACTTGATACCATGTTAGCTAATGACTCTCTTACCTTCAAAAGGCACTTGAAGGTGAGGTAATAGCTAGCAAATCTAGTCTCCGCAAACTTCAACAGCTCCAATCTTGAGTGACTACGGAAAAGCCCATGGGTATTGTTATGATTTGTAATACATCTTATCATGTGTTTGCCTCTCTTGTACAAATTACCAATCCATTTGTATTGTTGGTTTTTGTTCTTAATAATATCATGCATCAAAAGGTTCATTGTGTGAACCAAACACCCAAACCAAAATATGTTGGGGTATTTATCCTCAATAATTGCTCTTGTTGCCTTACAATTAGCAGCATTATCAGTGATGACTTGGATGACATTGTATGGCCCAATACATTCAATTGTTTCAAGTAATGGTTCTGCAATGTTGATGTCGGTCTTTGTTGAAGAAAGTGTAACTAGGTTCAGCATTTACAAATGTAATTTTGATCTTTGTACTTGTCAAAAAAAAGAAATATTATGTTTGTAAATTATAAGAATGAGTTTCTTGCTCATTCCATAGGTCTAGGAAAGCCAAAGAGTCAAAGACGTGTAAAGAGCTCTTCCTGAGCATATATGTAATGTATATGAGTCAACCTAGTGTCCAAAACAACCCTCCAAGACAAACACAATTCTCTGGAAGAAGTCTGTCTACAAAATGATGAAGAGAACAGTCAAGTCGGCCTAAAAGTATATGTGTGTGTGTGTGTGTGTGTGTCATGTCGACTCATATAAGAGACACAACGATTCACTTGGTCAAATCAGCTTAATATGGAAACATAACCACTATATATACCCAGTTAGGGTCAGCGCAAAAGTGCAGGACAGAAACTTGGATTTCTCTCTAAATTTCGAATGGGTACAGGAATTGCAGAAGCACAATTTCGGATGACATTTTCGGAGGTCTGTTCACAAGTCTCTGGAACTTCGGATGGCACAGCAAGGACAGAAAAACTCGAACAAGTCTCTTTTATTGCGAATTGGTGCAAGAAGAATCTCCAACAAGGTACAATGGTACAGGATAAAGGCAACAATTTAGTATTTCGTATGGAGGAGGATATTTTTGGTTTTTGGATGAGTATCTCAAATGAAATCTCGGCCTTCCCGAAGTCTTGAAGACCTCTGTCTCAGCATATCTAACACAGTCATAGTCTTGGCTCAAGTATGATGTGAAGGATCTCATCAAGGTGTTGACATATCATAGTCATGATGTCGTTCTTAATGAAGACAAATTCAAGACAGTGATGAAGAAGGTGCAGTCATGGTGCAGCAGTGATCTAGCTGAAGAAGCAGTCTGTTGGAATTTCTAAGTCTAACTGTTAGAAATCCTTCATTTAATTTCCAATTTATTTCTACCTACTTGTTTTGTTTAATTAACGAATTATTTACCATGTAAATACTGAAAATAAATACAAGTACATGCTCAACACATTACAGATCATCAACTGAAGGAAAAAACAAACACACAAGTGACACCGTTGTTTTTGGACCAATGTCCCTAGAAAGACCCAATGCGGGAAAACCAGTGCAGCTATCTGAGGGTTTTATTATTAAGCAGATTCATAATACAATCTGGGTGCCAAACTAGCTCACCCAACAGAGAATGATCTTGACAGTAGTACCTCTCAGTCGGAAACAGATATTCCGGCTAAAACCCCGGATGAACAATCCCACAGATCTTAGCTCCAATTTGCCCCACAAACTCTCCAGCGTCTGCCTTTAGGGATTGCGTCAACCTCTCTGGCCCAGTGTCACCCCAACTCATCCTGCGTCAGCCTCTAGAGCCTCTGCGTCACTCACGCTGGATCTCTCTGGCACTACGCAACTCTTGGCTGTCTCTGCGTGGGCCTTGACTAGCTCTACATGGCCTCTAGTTGGCTCTGCGTCCCTCTCTCCTGGCTTCTGCATTGATGCTCCTGGTACCGTCTTTGCTTCTGTATTCACTGCCCTTCAACTGTAGCTTTGATCACTCCTTCGATTTCCTCAATAAGCCCTGCCCCAGAGAATCAAATTCTTGATCAACTCAGTGTGTTCTCCAAGTGACCCTCAAGCCTCCTCTTGTACTTTTCTCATTGACAATTCAATGGCCGAGATTAAGTCCCTAATTAATAGCTAAGATTAACTTTGGCTTGATCCATGACTTTTGGACCCTTCTAACATAGTTTTATATTAATTCACATTAATATTTTATTTTCCCTAAATTTAGACCTAGGGACTCCATTAAAATATTAATTATTTTAATTTTTCCCAAACTATTTAGAATCTGCCTAAACCATTTCTGTGTATTGGAGACTCATGTGCTTTAGCCTCTCCACCAATTTTCGTGGCTAGAGCACATTTCATGCTACCCCAAATCAACACTCCCTCTTAGCAAGGACTGTGCTCTAGTAATACTCTTCGCTGAGCATCACCCTGATCATCTGACATCGGTCCTGGTGTTGATGCTAGGCCTGTTGCCCAACATCCTCTATACTGCTGCATTATGTATTGCTACCCATGGCCCTGCCACTGCGACTGCTGCATCCGTACGACAATCCCTCTCACCATGCTGCATCGTGCTGCCCGTAGCACTGCCACTGCTAACTGTTGTACTGCAACTCAGTTATTGAGAAGAAAGTAACTGATCTCCCAACTCTGACATCTCTGTCAGGCTGGAGACACCCATGATGCTGAAACTCCTCCTATCGCTGACAAGTGCCCCTTCTCTGACCTATGCGCTACTGCAACAACTCCATGCATCTCGCATTGCTACCTCATGCTGTCCTGGGAATCCTGCATTGTAGCTCCCTCTATCGCTCCATCTGCATCCGTCTCTACTGACATCTGCCAGTACTGCTACTCCTCTTTGGGGCTCCTGTAGCAAGGTATAATCCAAGAGGCTGGGTACCTCAAGGATCCTGCCCCTCATCACTTGTAGTCCATCTGACTACAGCTCGATGTCTCCCCACTTCCTCTCAAGTGGCGTGTGAGCACTCATGGCATAGTCATCATCTGTCTCCACTTCCTTCTCCGCCCTTGCTGGTGCAGCCTTGGTCTCAGAAGCCTCTCCCTTGCTCCTCTTCCTCGGACACTGGCTCGCAGAGTGACCCAGTTCCCCACAGTGGAAGCATTTGACCTTGGAGAGGTCTTTTTTCTTTCGTTTCTCCTACTTTCCCTCAGATGTTAGGGCAGCGTCCTTCTCTTCCTCCTTTTTGATTCTGACCCGCTTGTCTCTGCTTCTCGCCTTGGTCAGCCTTCTGATCTCTCCTTGGCGAAGAGCCGCCCACAATTCCTCCAAATCTGGAAGGGTCGACCTCCCTAGTATGCTCTAGACAAACACCTCCTAGTCTTCTGAGACTGTGTTCAAGGTTGTCCTCACCATCAATTCTTGATCCGACGTGGCCCCTACAAAAGTTAGCTGATCCTGGATCTCCTTCAATTGACCGAGGAAGGTGTCAATCTGTTCTCCCTTCTGCATCTGGTATGACCACAACTGATTTTCTAGTAGCATCTTCCTCTGCAAGGAAGTATGTTGATACAATTTTGTCAGGGCCTCCCACATCGCATTTATCGTTTCCTTTTTGCCAATATGTGGTGCTACATGTTCCTTGAACCCGTCAAGGATGATGCTCTTGGCCGTCGCCATTGCCTCCTCGTACTTGTCATTCTCAACCAAGTCAACTAGGATCACTATCATTTTCAAGGCAAAGTCCTTGAGACGATTCTTGTCTAGAAAGGACAAGATTTTGGCCTTCCAGACTACGAAGTTTGAGGCTCTGTCCAGTCTGTCTTGGTCCCTTACCCTGTTCACTGGCATTTCGTTGCTCCTCTACTTCCCTCTTGGAAGTTCTCAGTGTGACTCCCTCTGAGCCTCGATTTCCCTCCTAGAAACCCCTCTGCCAATGTCGAAATACCCCTACTCTTATCGTTAGTGCAACTGCACCACTGATCCGGATTTCTTGGCTAGAAATCCTCGACAACAACTCCCTCCTCCTTGGTCTTGCCTTGTTAGGCATTGTTTTGACCACAGTACCCCACTAGTTTCACTCCGCAACTTACCCACAGCCTCCTATGCCTCAACAAACTAAAGTTTAAAGCTTTTAGGCTCTATGCAATCCCGGCACCAACAAAATCCGCACCTCCTGGCCATGGGCGTTAATCCTTCCTGACTGAGAAAGATGATCGAGCACTGCGTAGGTCAGGTCTGCTCCCTTCTACCACTGCGTTGATCCTCCTCACAGCTCAAACTTGATGATGCAGGCACTATGTCACCCCTTCCTTGCTGCTTCTCTGCTAGGAACAAAATCTGTCACTCGAGACAGTTGTTTCTGTTGTTGCTGCTCTACTCGGCTAATGCCCTCAGTTCTCCTGTGATCTGCAACCACCCTCTGATACCATATTGGAATTTCTAAGTCTAACCATTAGAAATCCTTCATGTACTTTCTAATTTATTTATGCCTACTTGTTCTGTTTAATTAATGAGTTATTTACCATGTAAATACTGAAAATAAATACAAGTACGTGTTCAACACATTATAGATCATAAACTGAAGGAAAAAACAAGCACACAAGTGACACTGTTGTTTTTTTACCAATGTCTCTAGAAAAACCCAATGCGGGAATACCGGTGCAGCTATCTGAGGGTTTATTATTAAGCAGTTTCATAATACAATCTGGGTGCCAAACCATCTCACCCAACAGAGAATTATCTCGGCAGTAGTACCTCTCAGTCGGAGACAGATATTCAGGCTAAAACCCCGGATGAACAATCCCACAACTCTCAGCTCCAATCTACCCATGAATTTTCCAGTGTCTGCCTCTAGGGACTGCGTCAGCCTCTCTGGCCCAGCATCACCCCAACTCGCCCTGCGTCAGCCTCTAGAGCCTTTGCGTCACCCACGCTGGCTCTCTCTGGCACTGCGCAGCTCCTGGCTGCCTCTGAGTGAGCCCTAACTGGCTCTGCATGGCCTCTAGCTAGCTCAGTGTCCCTCTCTCACGGCTTTTGCATTGATGCTCCTGGTACCCTCTCTGCCTCTCTTCTTATGTATTCACTACCCCTCAGGTGCAACTCCGATCACTCCTTCGATTTCCTTAGCGAGCCCTGACCCAAAAAATCGAATTTTTGATCAACTCGGTGTGTTCTCCAAGTGACCCTCAAGCTTCTTAGACTTTTCTCATTGACAATTCAACAGTTGAGATTAAGGCCCTAATCAACGGCTAAGATTAACTCTGGCTTGATCCATGACTTTTGAACCCTTCTAACACAGTTTTATATTAATTCACATTAATATTTTAATTAATATTAATATGTTAATTATTTTAATATCTCCCAAACTGTTTAGAATCTGCCCAGACCATTTCTGCGTATTGGAGATCTCATGTGATTTAGCCTCTCCACCAATTTTCGTGGCTATAGCACATCTGATGCTACCCAAAATCAACATAGTCATGGTACAACACAGTGTTACTTGGGAGCGGGAGCGGAAGCGGGGAGCGGGAGCGGGAGCAACCATTTTCAGAAGCTCCCGGTTTGGAAGCGAATCC
>APFE030692252.1:4638-45315 GCA_000404065.3 Pinus taeda | reverse complement strand
GATCTCATGAGTTAGAAGAGGATTGATGTCTTGCTCTTGGAGTGGCCTACTAAGTCAAGAGTCATGGTCTTGGTGTTCGTCAATTGGAATCTCTATAAGAAGAATTATGTGCGGGTTTTCCTCTCCAAGAGGGAGAGGTTTTGGCCCTGGCAAATTGCCAACATCTTGTGTTCTTGTCTTTTTGTTTTTGGTAGTGATTTGATGAAATAAGAAACACACACTCTAATAATGTCAAAAATAATATTGTGCTAATAAGAAAATTAAAAAATGCCTCACAAATAGTTATCAAGTCAAGAAGAATCTCATTAACTACATGTGCCCTAGATTCTTCAACAGTCTTGAACTTCTTTGAGTAATCATATGTTGAAAGAAAGATGGAACCACCAACGGACACAACAAGAACACTTATCAACGGCGTGCCTTTTATATTTGTTCATCCATCAAATACAATGGACACTCCATGCTCAATCCAAGAATTTGTAATTTTACTCAAAGAATGTGATATTTTTGCTTTTTCATGATCAAGTCCAAGAGCTCTAGCTTTGTCATACCCAGGGCTCTTGTATCCTTTAAGGGCATCATTTATGGCAAAAACCATTTCATGCCAATAAAGTGAGCGAAGAACAGTGAATGGTATCCCACATGCATAGAGAAACCGGTAAACTTTTGAATTCACGTCATTTCTAAACCTTTCATCAAGGAAATCTGATATCTTCTATGCCTTAGAGAGATGTTTGGTGACCCTGTGCCTCCATATCCACTACCATGGGAGGATGTTAAAAGAGTTCTTTGTGCATGTTGATGTGATTGTGAGCTTGGTTCAAAGAAACCCTTTGATTTTTTAGATTTGTATTGGGCTTCCTCCTCTTCCCTTATGTATTTGGCTATATCTGTTGCTAACACACTTGTACAAGTTTTGATTCCTATTGCTTTATCTTCATCCCATGCCCTTTTCCCACAGAGGTGCCTTCTGGCACAGATGTATGAACCTGTGTAAGTTTTGTTGCAATTGGGGCAATCAAATTTAGTGGTTCCAAACTTCCACCCCCTTCCCTACTTCAGACCTAGAAACATATTTCCACAATGGGGTTTGGTCTTGTTTAGTTTTTTGGATTGAATCATGTTCACTTTCTTCCTCCTCACCAAGGTAACCCCTCTCCGAGGTTTTCATCAAATCCACTAAAACCCACTTCTTCATCCTCTTCTTCATGCTCAACCCTCCTCCTTTTACTCTCCAACACCATAATAACCAAGAAAGGAACCAAAAAGAAGAAAATGTTAAGCCATATAACCATGATATTTGAAATTTGAAGTTTTGAATTTGCAAAAAAATAGAGGAATGGGAATGGGAAGTAGAGAAAAATTTTATTTATTTATTTAACAATGAACATAAAAAATAAAAAAAAATGTTAGATTAGAGTGTAGATCCTACCTTTTTGGCCTTCAATCCCAAGCTCCAATCTCCCCTTGCAAGCTCCTCAAGCTCCTCTCTCCAAGCTTCAAACTCTCTCTTGCTCCAAACTCTCTTGCTCAAGCTTTCAATGGATGAAGTGAATAATGGGAGGGGAGAGGGTCTATTTATTTTTCCCCCTCCCCTTTCCTTCTCTCCTCTCCACTGTCGGCGTTTCCCTCCCTCTCGGCTGCGGCCTTTTTTTCCGCTGGCCAGGAGCGTTTTTTCAGAGGGAGAACAATCGCTCCCTGAGCACTACCCCTTTGAAAAAACACT
Source organism: Pinus taeda (assembly GCA_000404065.3). NCBI lineage: Eukaryota > Viridiplantae > Streptophyta > Pinopsida > Pinales > Pinaceae > Pinus > Pinus taeda. The sequence goes on along the minus strand of APFE030692252.1, from coordinate 43,589 downwards.
CTCAGAGCGTACGGGAGCAGTCAAGGAGTGAACGCTCCTGAAAACACTTTGGAGAAGGCAGGGAACAGTTTTTTTTCCTCTTCGGGAGCACGCTCCTGCTCGAAACGCGAATTGGGAGCGGGGGCGTGAGGGGGGGGGCTCCCCCGCAACCTTGGTGTGGAATGGTGTTGCTACTGCTGAAAACAAGGCTATGAATTTCCTCAGGTATTGTGTTGCCCCAATGAAATTCCTGACCTCAAAAACATTAGTAGGCACTGGCCATTTCATGATGGCCTCCATCTTAGAAGGATCTATCTTCAACTCTCCTCCATCAATCACATACCCCAGATACACCAAAGAATGTTGCGCAAACTCACACTTCTTGAGATTTGCTAGCAGTTGGTGCTTCTTCAATGTTTCCAGCACCTGCGTCAAATGTGACATATGCTCCTCCCACTTAGCACTATATACTGGTATATCATCCAAATAGACAATAACAAATGAATCTATAAAAGGTTGCAGTACATCATTCATTAATCTCATAAATATAGCTAATGCATTACATAAGCCAAATGGCATGACTAACCACTCATACAAACCTTACCTAGTTTTGAAGGCAGTTTTCCAAGTATCTTCTTCTTTGACTCGAACCTGGTGATATCTAGGCTTCAAGTCCAACTTGGTGAAGTATTTTGCTTGCTGCAGTTGATCTAGCAAATCATCTATCATGGGTAGGGGGTATTTGTTCTTCAGCGTGATTTTGTTCAAAGAACTGTAATCTATACACATCCGCCAAGTCCCATCGTTCTTTGGCACAATGATGATGGGTGACTCACATGGTGATGTACTTGGTCGAATGACACCCTGTTCTAGTAGTTGTTGCAATTGTATTTTCACCTCACTTACTTCTCTAACACACTGCCTCTACAACCCAATATTTGGCAATGGGGAGTCTGGCAATAGTTGGATCTCGTGCTCCACTTCTCTCTTAGGTGATAACCCTTTAAGCTCTCGGAACACATCCCTATATGCCTGTAAGAACTCCAATTGTTGTTTATGTTTCATAGTACACACTTCTAGGGATGCCTTGCCTCTTATTGACTCCTCTATAGACTGAATTTCTCTTAAAAACAATAAAACATACTTCTTGCTAGAACTGATCAATTTCTAGGCTTGGTTGGCACTTACCAGCGAAATTTTCGATTTGCCTTTGTGCGCGTTGATAATGAATGATTTTTCATCCCTGACGAGCCAATATTGGTTAACTCTCCTCATGAATATTGCTTCACGCATGTACATGTATGCACTCCTAAACACGACTCCACATACATCAAGGGTAACCACATCTAGATCTACTTCATCAATAAAATCAGCATTGATGGCAAATCTAATTTTACATTGTTTCGTTACATTTAGTTGTGCATCCTTATTTACCCATCCCAATGGATATGGGTTTGGAAGATCACGAACTTCCAACCCCAACTTTTTTACCAACTCTATTGCAGTGAAATTTGTGTGTGATCCTAAGTCAAATAGAGCATCAATCTTTGTCTTCTTAACCTGTATCTTTATATAGAAGAGTTTGGTCATTTCTTTCTCTTCCTTTTGCTAAAGCCTACTCAGATTCACCTCCTTTTGCACTGACGTATAGACGATCTACTCATCCACATCCGAGCTACTTTCAACTTGGTTGCTCGAATCAGTGACCACGAGATTCTTCTTTTTGTTATCTTTTTTCTTGTTCTTCTAGTTTAGCTCTAGATGTAACTTCCAACACTTCTCCTCTATATGGCCATCAATGTTGCAGCGGTTGCTAGGATCTTTGCACTGGTGCGTTGTGGCTATCGTCTTTTTATCTTCCCCCTTTTTGCTTCTTCTTCCCCTCCTTAGAAGCATCTTGTTGCTCCTTCTACTTCAATCCACTTGATTGCGCTCTCGTTAGGCCTATGTTTTCTAGGTATTGCACCTGTACACAAGCCTCATCCATCGATTTGTGCTTGAACAACATCACTTGCTTGCACAAATGGCCGTGCAGACCCCCCAAATACTTGAGTACATCTGAGTTCTTTGGAGAGATGCCCAACATTATAGCCATATTTCTGAATTCCGTGGTGTACTCCGACACACTTTGGCGCGACGTTTGCTTGAAGTAATACCACCGGACCCACTGGTCCTCCACGTACCCAATGGGATAAAACTGTGACTTAATGAGGGTTTTGAAATCCTCCCACTTAGTCGTTGGAGGTTCTCCCTCCAACCTCAAGGTTTCTATGTGGCTCTCCCACCAAGTCAGTGCATGGCCCTCTAATTTTAGCCGCGCGAACGAGATCTTTTTCCCTTCCTTGATCTGATGGACACTGAAATAAACTTCTAGTTGTTGCAACTAGTGGTTCAGCTTCAAAGCGTCGATCTCGTTGTGGTACGACTTGATATCGATTTTTGATTCCATCTTAAACAGGGATTGTGATTGTTCACGACACTCAAACTAGATTGATCTTTTTCGAGTCCTTTCTTCAACTGGTTCTTCGTTTATCCCCGATCTTCTGATCCCCACTCTGATTTTCCCTTTGCATTTGAACCCCCATCTTCTCCAAATATCCCCAGCTTGCTATTTAAGGCCTCCATGAGGAGGCTTACATTGCGGTTGATATCTGCGACTTGTTCCAACCACGTAAACCTCACATTTGCAAGATCACAAGGTTTGTTTACAGATTCGTCGACCATGACTAGGGTTTTACAATTTTCGGCCTCATCGATCTCGATCCCTACAATCTCCACAAAATACACAAAAAAAATTGTTTTGATACCAAATGATCCATAAACTGTCGTGGATATTCCACTTGACAATTCGTCACAACAAATTTGACAATATTATATTAAAAATCCGAAGTTCTACATTATTACAGTTTTATTGAATTTCTAGATCTGTAGATTTTACTGTAATTAGTGCACGCATGCAAATGGAAATTATGCAGAAAAAGTAGAGAAGGACAAAATAAGCCCACACACACACATAAGACACAAAATATTCTTTGGGAAACCTTTTCGGGAGAAAACCTAGCAAGAAGGTGAGGTCGCTTCACTCTCTTTCTCTGTCTGGAAAATATGCCTGCAAGTACAAAGAAGTAATGTTTGTTTCCAGTGGGCTGCTACAGTGCATAGATCCTCTTTGTGTGCTCTACCCCCTATCTCTTCTGGCTATCTTTGCTTAGCTATGGAACAAAATGCTCTCGAAAGGATGGAATGCCTCTTCCTCATAGTGGCCTGGTTATAACATAACCCGATAGCCTACTAGTGGTTAATATTGACTACATCAACTCTTAACTAGAGTTACAATATAGACTCTTCTAGAGTCTTTTACATCACAAACACGTTGCTAGCACATTTTCCATGAATAATGGGGGCTGACGTGGCATCCTCTCGAACAATAAGTGTGAAAAAAGGAAGCGTTTTTTTACGTTGTTGGAAAGATCTCTATGTGTAGAACAACGTGAAATGTTGCAGCGCAAAAACGACAAAGTTTTACACCCAAAAACGTCGTTTTATACCTCAAAACGCTCCAGAAGGTTTCAGACTCCATTTTGCCAAACTGGGTCTCGCCGATAAAAACAGTCCCATGAGTTGATTCCTCCACTTTTTCCACTCTTAATACATCGATATGGATGAAAAAAAATATAATGATCTAATTTGGATCATTTCCGATACGAGTATGGTTGAAAACGTGACCCCCCAAAAAAATGGAAACGTTGAGCAAAACATCATACACACGAATAAGTTAATAACACATTATCATGCAGGGAAAAAAAGAATGAGACACATAAATGACATTTTAGAAGGAAACCAAGTCTATAATTACTCTCATAGATCATTACATGATGCAGAAGCCAAAATTGGCCTTTATAGATGAGACTGTACATCCAAGGTTCCAAAATCAACCTTTATACATGAGGCTATATGTGCTAAAAATGACACAAAACATGGGCTAAAGACAATTACTAATTACATATCATAACAATCCTCATTCTTATCAACAAACATAGAACAAGGTGCTTGTTCAATAGCAGTTGAGTATGGAACTGGATTGGAAGAAAAGGAAGCTCTACTAGTACTTCCACGTACATCATCATTAATATCAGGAGCAACAAGAGAGAGCTCTAAGTCTAGACATTTTGCTTCTACATACCAATTTTAATGAGGTCTGCTTATATATTCTTCACCCCTATGAGACATAAGGAGTAGGTTTGAATGCACATGTACAAGATCCTCAACCTTTTGTGATCCCAACCTATTGCGTTTCATAGAATGAATGAAACTATAGGTGCTCCAATTATGCTCTGCTAATGAAGAGCTTGCCATTTGTGATAGAATACAAGTGGCAAAGCATTGCAATTAAACACCATTTTCCACATGACAAATCCACCTATTAACCAGGTTTGTGGTCCTTGTTACCACCATTTTGTGGGTGATATCCCTAGGAGAAAAAATTTCTCCAAGATGGTCCTTAGTCAGCAACCCCTTACAACCACTAACTAGCTCATTATGCCACTTCTTTGCCACCTAAGCCAACCATGTTGTAATCACCCACCTGTCATGATCGTATGTTTGAAGGTGGGTCTCCCGAACCTAAAGGTATGCCTTGTCATTTGGTAATTGAGTATTGTAGTTTTCTTATCATGGACACTTCTAGGCATGGGTTAATGGGGGGATTCGGCGGAAAGAATGGGCTAACCCTATGCTCCTATCCCCTAGACCCATTTTTGGATATTAACCTTGGATTCTAGCTCCATGGGATCTCTTTTACCAACCACTTTGCTTTAGGGATGATATTTCATGGAAAACCCTGATTTCGGTCGCGTGATCCCACTTCTTTATCTACATATATTCCTCCCTTTCCACTCATTATTACCCCCATTCATCATTTCTCCCACCTGGGTCCACATTCCTCCATTGGGTCCACATAGGGCTAGCTCTCCCCTTCCCCTTGCCCACACCTTGGGTCAGGCCTAAAATGATGCCCTAGAGATTGATGCAACTAAAAAGAAAAGTAAAAGCACAATTGGCCACATTCAACAAGAAAACGTACCACAAAATGCAAAAGGTGGTCGAGACAAACACAATTAGCACGTGGGCAAAAGCCAATACATGAGCTTTATCCCATTATCATGGCCATCACCTTGGTTCCTACAAGTTCTATGAGCCTCCTTCATCATATAGGAACCCATGATTGTCCCAACCCCTGGTGGGAAATGAACCGCCCTACCTTAAAAAGGGGTATTCACTGTTGTATCTCATACATCATGCTCTTACCCCTTGAGCATCGAGCAGTTAGTTAAAGAAAAATCATAAAAAGGAAAAAAAGTCGTATAAATAAGGGTGAAAAAATCAAGGTCGAGCACCTCATGTACCACAATTGCTCCCTCCTATACCTTATATACCCAAGTGTGGGTTTCCCTTCTACTAACTCCCCTTGTACCCCAGCATGTGGCCTAGGTTTGCCCCTTGTCTTTCCTACTCCATTCACCTCTTTATCACATGCCACCACCTTTTAAAGGATGTACCTTGGACATATTATCCCCTTTAAAGGTAAAAACCACCTAAGAGGATAATTGGTTAACCCCATTTGGAGTTTGGAGACATTAGTACATGCCAAAGCACATTAAGGAAGTGTAGGCCATTATGAAGTCCCCATTTGCAGTCCATGGTTTGTAAGATATTTTACTCGATTTCGTTGATGACTTGTTGTATTGGAGGCTGGGACGCATTCCATCTTATGCAAGATTGCAGATAGTCTCCATCTTGGGTTTGATCTCTCTATACGGGGTCCTAACCCTCCAAGGGGCTACATTGGCACATGTAGGGTGTGTGTTGAGAGCCATGGGCCTCCACAACATTAAACAACACTCCATGGATACTCAGAGATGTTCATAGACTGCTCGAGATTCACTTATTGGATGAGGAAGATGCACCTGGTTCACCTTTGCCCAGCCAGCCCCACAGATGTACCATGCATTTAGCTGACCCAGTACTTGTACAATGATGTGGCATCACCTACACCATCATCGAAGCCCTTACAGATGGTCTACATGCATCTTTGACTTACTTGGAGACCCATGAGGTCACTTGTATGCCCTCACAACCGTTGGGAGTACCACAGGTTTATTATGTGGAGAACAAAGGGCCAACCTCTTGTCCATTACTTTTGGAAGTCCAACTCATCATTTTGGCACTTATGGACTTCATCAGGCCTCTTAGAGAGCCCAACGACATGCATTATTGATCATTCGACCTCTTGGAAAGGCTTATTATTTTATCTGTGAGCTAGTTTGGTGGGTTTGTCACCAATAGATAGTTATTTGCACATTATTTTAGTTGATGGGCTAATGTAGCCTCAAATTAAGTAATTTGAACTCCTAATGAGTGTATAAATAGGAGAGAGATGAATTCATTTGTATCATCACTTTGGATTGGATCACTCTTCTCTTTAGAGAATTTCGCACTTTTTCTGGGATGAAGAATTGGAATATGTTGAATTTTGATGTTTGGATTGGAGTATTTTATCTTGGAGCTTCTTTATTGTCAAATTGTTGATGGTTGGATGTGTTCTATTACATTGTAAGTACACACTTTTAATGTTATTCTTGTTTTACTTTTGTCACATGCATTGAATGGGATTTTCACTATAATAGGGCTAATTATTGCATTACATAATTGCAAATTTGTGGAATTATTGTTTCTATATAGCATCTCTCAATGTTTGGGCCATGTATGTGAATAAAATCTCCTAGGGGTAATTCCATTAGTGAATTTATCTTGATAAGCCATCTCTTTTGCCAAGCGAAGTATAAAAGCTTTGAGGTCTCTTCCTCTTGCCCTAAAGGCTAAGCGAAGTAGTCCTTAAGGCCTCCTTGATCGAAATACAAGTTCCTTTCTCATTATTCTCCTTGACTTCATTCTCCACAAGGAATTAAGGCACCAGTCCTCCAATAGGTGATCACTCAAAGAATAACTTTTCTTCACCTTTCCCTCTCTCTTCTAGGTCTAGCCAAGTTGGGTCACCTAGGGCATCATTTTCCCTACAAAATAGTGCAATAAAAAGTTCAATATCCTAGACTCTACTGCGTTGGTGTGTCCTCAAGGCATCCTCCAATTTTGAAGCCATTCTGACAGTGGAGTTGTGAGATAACCCAAGCCGTAGCTTCGAGATCAAAATTTGCCCTGGTGTTCCCTAGGCTAGTGCCTCATAGGATCAACTTGACACCTTTAAGTGGAAATTCTTGTTTTGGTCCTTTCCCTTTCCTTGTCTAGGTTGAGATCATCATTGGTTGCTAGATTCTCTCTCCTTAACCTAGGCTGGGTCGACTTGGTCCCGTGTGGTCCCACACCTTTGAAAAGTCAAATCTTCAAGAACCATTCGGGAAGTCAAGTCCAATAACGATTTTAGGATTGGGAAACTCCTTTACAAGGCATATTCGTCCTAAACTAACCCTCAAATCCTCACCTCCTTATCCTAGAAATATTTGTGCCTTGCTTAACAAGCAAGCTTTATTCTTAACCCTCTTCTAGGAAATAGATCATCAAGGTCACTTCACATCCATTGGTTGATTCATCCTTCACAAGTGAATTTCTATATAACAGGTCTCCTCCTATCGATGAAAGTCCGTAAAGAGTAGGGAGTCTTAGTTGAGGTGACAAAGGCTAAGCCTCCATCGTTGCCCTTTGATCTAGTAGTTGTCTCTTTAGGAATCCCTTTTATGCCACCTGTTAGTTTGAGTGGTAACAGTCCTCTTCTCATCCAAAGTTGATATGTTTGCAAAATCCTCTAATCTAGCAAGAAGAAAATTCCTCCCTTACATTAATCTGGAAAGAAGCTAGATTCGATATTTGAAAATATTTCTTCACTCCATTGACCACCTTCTTATACTTATGTGGGGCCTTCCTCTTCCCATTGCTTTGAGCAATGAAATCATCATCATAAAATTTTGGATTTAGAGCATGTGCCAAAGTGTGCAATGGAGTGTTAAATCCATTACACCTGGTCACAATGATGGCACTCACTTGGTCTACAAAATCAAAATCCACAAAAGGAAGAGTGGGAGCTTCTTGTGTAATAATTTCCATGGTTTTCTCAACCATGGTATCCATGCCATCATAAACTTCTCCCAAGAAAAGTTTGTTTGTTTGCATCTCAGAGAAGATCAAATGCAGGGAATGTGAACTTGAGCAACAAATCAATCTTGCTCCACCAATCTTCATCAATCAAAACCCTCCTTACCATACCTCTTTGAATTTGTCTTTCTCCACTCAACCCAAGTTGCACTTCCATGCTCATTAATGCACTTTTGACTTCAACAAGGCGGCACAACATGATAAAGTTTGAGGCATATCATGTCTTAGCAACTTTGAGCAACTCCAATTTATAGCATTCTCGATATATTGCTTGAGATTGCTAGTGGTTGGTGATGAATTTTATAATCTCCCTAGCTTGCCTTGTGACCTCCTTAATCCATTTTGTTTTAGCTTCAATCTCTTCTAAATTCAAATTTAGATTATGGGAAATCCAACAAGTCCAAAATAAATGATTGTATCTACTCTCAACAATTAAGCGTATATCTTTGCAAACAGGTGTATGATTTGTGATAACTTGCACCACATTTTCTATCCCTACTTGCTCAATAAAAACAATTAAATTTTCAGCAATGGACTTACTATCCTTTACCTTACCTAAACAATCTTTTTCTTTTATTAACATGGCTCGATGCAATGACATTAATCAATGGCCTACACCTTGTATCAATCCAACCAATTGAGATAATGGAAACCCTTGTGCTACCCCATGAGCTACAAATTGGTCTTGAAACATAATCAAGAAGTTGCCTTTCTTTCTTGAGCAAAAAATGTTCTGAGTTTTCATAGTTTGGCCCCTTGAAATCTTGAGGGGCTGTGTTAATTGCTTTCACCAAATCTTGCCAATATGGGGACCGAACCACATTAAAAGGGATGCCACAAGTAAGGATGCCTCGTGTCATTCTTGACTCAACTTCTTTTCTCCCTTGATTCTCAAGCATTTTCAAGGATCTACTCTCTTTAGCTGGATTTGATGGCTTGGATATCTCTTCTTCTACTGCTAGTGCCCTCCTCATCCTTGCTTCATGAACGATCCTTGGCTCATTGCTAGCACCCAAGCAAGGATTGTTAGTGCCACCCATATCGATTTTCTTTCTTTGATTCTTCAACCTTTGAGCATCATCTTTCTCTCTTTTAAATGTAGCCCTCACCTCCAGATTTCTAATACGTGCACAAACTTTAACACCCTTTATCTCTTCATACAAATATGAGCCTTCACTCTTGTGTCAGAGCTCTTGAAGGTCCTATCGATTTTGCATAAATTGCACCTCCATTTCCATGTACCCCCAACACCCATTTGCTTGAATTTGATAACATACTTCCAAAGAGGATAGTGTTCTTGTTGCCTGGTTGCTTGAGAAGCTCTAGGGGCACTAGAAACACCACTTTGAGAAGCCATGGATGCTGCAAAAACAGAAAATAAATCCATTACCAAAACAACTACTATCCACGCCCTTCTTGCTGGAAATGCACCAAAGCTTGCTCCCGATGCTTCAAAACACATTTAAAATGCTCGCTGCTGCTGTAGGAATCTTCTCTTGCTAAAGAATATGTGAGAAATGAGTGAATGAAGTGTTTTGTTATAGAAAGGAAGAGGCTGTTAGTGTTTCTTGAAAATTCTAATTCTAATTTTTTTTTAAATGAAATTACCTTAGGAGTGAATTGGACTTGATGGAAAATGTTAATTTAGTGTTTTTGGACCATAGAAGGGTCTCACCCCCTTCTTGGCCATTTGAGTGAGCCCACACAAGTGAGTTAACTCACCGAAACACAATAATAATCGGTAGAAATGGCCCCGAAATGCCACCATGCTGCCAGCCATACTATATGACGTTTCCAAATCAGGAAATGCCATATGGTACGGCCGGTGGCATTTCGGGGCTGTTTCAGCATTTCAGAGCATTCCAGGTACTGGTATGCCTGCTGGGGTGGCATTTCCCGCAACATAGATACATCCTCATCACAATGTTTGGAGTTCTGTTATGACAGTAGTGATGGCTGCCCAACATTTTGCTGGACTTGCATCAAATATATAATTCAGAAAATCAGCTTCAGGTCAAATCTAATCTTGGGTGACCTTTCCTTGCTTTGTGAACACTGAACGTGCAATATTGAACCTCATCTAATCTGACCTAAACGTGCAATATTGAACCTCATCTAACCTGACCTGAATGGGGCAGAACACTACAAAATAGATGATAAGGCCGTTGCTTTTAAACATATCTGTTGTAGGAGATGTATAATACAATTATTATTACAAGTTAAAATTCAAAATTGTACCCAAAAGGCTGTTGTTCTGGAAGAAGTCAGAGATGTACATGCAGATCAGATCCTTGCATTGAAGAATAAAACTACTATATTTTATCATAGCTGCTTCTTGACTGACCCAAACAACTTAGATATATTACAGAATTATCAACGCAACTCAAGATTCTTGAAAAGTAATCATAAATGGGATTGGATTCATTTTAAATTTATTAATGAGATCTACAAAACCAATTAGGTTTATGAGACCAATGCAGTATTTAAAGGATTATATCGAGTTATTACCTTAAAATCTAATCTGTTTAATGTGATAGAACAGCAAATCCCATAAAAAAGTGAGCGAATATCTCTAGTAGTACTGGAAATAAGAGGGGAATATTATTTTTCCTTGCTTATCTGGAGTACATTACCTTTGCTCTAAAGTCTAGAAAGTTAATAAGGAATGCATAGAAGCAGCATGAAAATAAGAGGGGAATATTATTTTTTCTTGCTTATCTGGAATACATTACCTTTGCTCTAGAGTCTAGACAGTTAATAAGGAATGCATAGAAGCAGCATGAGACATTTAAAGAAAGAAACAAAAATGGAATCATTATGTTACTCTGACGACCAAACGCAATAAGCAATCTTCTCTAGATATCATAACAGTGCAGTATTAAGCCTTCACCTTCACGTGTTCTTGTGAATTTCTAAAAGAGCTGCATGTGGAAACGGAAAGGAACACAACTACTTATTAAAAAAATTATCAATGGAACATGTAGGTGACTTCAGAAATGCTTGGATTTAGAATTTTAAATTACCCTAAAATTTTAAGAATCGAATAAATGAAAGCAAACAAAATATGGGTAAGTTATTACACTCACAGCATCTAGCCGAGGAATCTTGTAGTGAAGAAACCATCGCAAAACTTGTTCCCTAAAATCCTTTCCAACGTCAATCAATATGTAGTTATGATGTCCATTTTGCTGTTCATAATCAATCAAAAGTGAAGGATTGCACCTACAAAATGCATCCTGAAATTATTTCATGAAAATTTGGAGCAACCGGCTAGTAACGAGCTAAAGAAAGAAAGCCTTACATAATATTGTCTCTCTCTATATATATAGACACACACCATGGGTAGTGTTATCACCAACTAATTTTTTACGAAGATACCAGACTCAACTCAGATCAACTCAGGACCTGTTTTGGGCCACCACTGAAACTGAACCCGGGACTTGGCAAAGACTTGCCAGTCAACACAACAATGACTTGCCATCTAGAAAAATACAAAATATATAGATTTTAATAAAATAGTATATATTTTTTGAACTGAAACCAAAATGAACAAAGTTTATTCTATATAATGTCAAAATCAAATCCGAAATCATATAACAAGACGTTAATACACGAAGGCTCTCCTAACCTTTCCACTGCCTCGACAGTTTATTCCAACCACATTAATTCAAATTTCATCCTTTGAAAATAATGGTTCTTGGACCTCCTGGCCTTGCTCAGCAATCTAATGTTCTCGAAAATCCCTAGCTACTAGTGAAACTAGTGAAAAACCCTTGTTGGAACTGCCAAGGAAAAATATGGAAAATGAGCTCCAAATGACAAAAAATACAGAACATATAAACCCCCCAGGTGAGTCAAACTGGTCAAAGTGACAGGTCAAATGACTAAGACCAGCGGTTCAGCCAGGTTTGGACAGGTCAATCAGGTCAAACCAGCTTGACCCATGTTTGACAAGTCATCCCTACGTCAGGGTGTTTCCAAGTTGAATTGAGCCAGTTTGGGTGGCGGCTTGGGCAAAAGCACCGATTCCTAGTCTATCCAATCAAGTCTGGTAAATATGGTTTTTATCTCTTTTCTACTTGCATATCTTTACTTTCCACAACCATCTTTTTATGGTTATAATTAAAAGGTTTCCACGCGTTCTAATGTTGAAAACATTTATCCATTGCCAGCTTTAGTATACATTGGCCTAGTTTGGCAAGCATAAAAGTATTTAGTTGAATACACCACCGCTATAATAATTGTTATATTAATGCAAATGTCCTTTGTTAGACAAAAATCTGCTATTACGCCCGAAGAAATTAACTAGAGAATAGCGCAAAGGCCCATTACCACGAGAAAAGAAACCCCAGGGAGATCCGGAAGGCTTACGCTCACCAAGGTCAATGGAGAATAGAACAAAGATAAAGACTCTTTTAAACATGTTATTATTAATTAAATTTAATCTCAAATGCTAGTTGACAATTCTGATGTGTGTAATTCAAAATATATTATAATTACTCGAATCTAATCTCCATAGTTCACAATTCTAGAACATACAATTCAAGCTCATTAGAGCCTTATTATTTTACACTTCCTATCTTTGCACAATGCTAGTACCAGATGCTTATATGAATCAATTTAACATACAATAATTAGTCGAATCTACTCTCCATAGTTGACAATTCTAGCACATACAATTCAAGTGCATTAGAGCCTTGTTATTTTAAAATCTACACTTCCTATCTTTGCACAATGCTAATACCAGATGCTTATATGAATCAATTTAACATACAACCTAGTTTAACTGCAATTCATTGATTTATGGAATATTTCATTATTGATTAGTTAATATTCATCTAAGGCATTGCTTGTCATCAATGGGATTGTTTTCATTATATGGTCATTCTGTGAAATCATTATGGACATAAAGGACCACACAAAGAAAACATATAATATACATTATGATAAAGGGAGTACCAATCACATATAGCTGATAGTTTTGAGATGGAATTGAACCTACTAAAAAATTTACACTTTCTTCAAAACAAATACTCAAAAATATGCACTTTTTTCTTCAAACCAGCAATGGTTAACTTCAGATTAATGTTTGTACATGTCAAAACAACACACATTTTTCATAAATCTGTGATAATCTCCCCTTGTTTATGCAATAAATCTTGCAAAAGAACAAACTTGACAGATAATGAAAGGAAAAGACCCTAAATCAATGTTGTACTATTGATATACAGTATTTCCCTTACAAATCTGCAACTATGTTTGAAAATCAACAATGAAATTCAATGTATGTCTCCTTGAAAAACACTTGTAAATCAACTATGTTTTAAGGAATGATGCCTTTTCCTTGGAATTATGGGGTGGAAGTGGAAATAAAACTTGGGAGGCAAACAAATCTCATAAGTTCATTAACATTAGAAATAAATACTTGAACATGCAAGAGTTATGCTAGATAGAATTCTTAAACACGCGTACCTATATTGGTCACCAAAAAATGTTGATTTGATCTTCATTACTTTAGGTTGTAGAAGGAAGAAGTTCCAAGCATATTGGACACAAGTCAACACACTCGAGGATCTTGGGGGTTAGCAGTAATCATGCAAGACTCTTACAATCTCTTAATACCACCCAACGTTCAACTATTCTAGTGAATGCCGGAAACTCAACCAGTACAATAACAACAGATGCTTGCTCACAATCTTAAGTCTCAAGTGAAAAGAATGGAAGCAAGAAGACAAAAGGATGAAGACAGGAATGCTCATCTCCTTTCTTTGCACTCAATTATATAGCAACGAAGACAGAAGGATGAAGACAAGAATGCTCATCTTCTTTCTTTGCACTCAATTTTATAGCAAAGAGGAGGTCTGAAAAAGTAGGAATATCAAGAATAGAAGTAAGCCTTAATCTAGAAAGTCTCCTAAAAAAGAAAGAAACTGCCCCTTTTAGGGCTTCATGGACACTCGACTAGGATGCATCAACTAACCAAGAAAAGTCCAAAAGGATGCAATGTAAAGCACCCTCCTCATGCATTGTAAAAGCAACTAAAAAGCATGTGGATCTGCTTGGAATATCACAAGTGGGGTACTCTCCTCCTACTAAAGGTAACAAGCATGCATGGCCCACTAAAATTATGAGAGGAACACTTTTTCTAGCTTAGAATGTTCAAGATGATTCGCAAATAGAAGGAAGAAGCCTCCTCAATCAATGCACCCAATTTAGGAAAAGATAAAAAAGGAGAAAAGCATCACCATCCACAAAAACACTAGAATATTCTTGGAATAGACTTCAAGTAAAGCACACTCTTCTTACCTAATATACAACATGCATTATGGAAGAGTTGAAGATGAGGGTCTCAAGGAGTTCACACCACTTCTATATCTCGTGATATACAAGGAAAACCACAATTGGAAGCTAGAAAACCTCTTGAAACCTGTTATATTGAGAATAGGAAACATAATCTCCAGGAAAAACATCCTATTGTAGTCCAGAGTCCAACTAAGGTGTCAATTTTCATAAATAGAAAATTTTTTCTTTCCCAAAAAGCTGACAAAATCAACTTCTTAGAATAGAAGATTACTAGAAGTGAAAGTAAACTTGGAACAAGCTTGCATAAAGTGCAAGTCAAATCAAAAGTAACTCTCAATTGGGCACACTAGTGAAGGATGAGTGGCACATGTCAACAAGTCGCCTTAGATTGCCACATTGGTTATGCACAAGATTGGTTTTCAAAGGCCTCTTGGCTTCTCCAATCGATGATCGTGTCCACAAAGTGCATTCGCTGCTTTAGACTGTTATGAATATAATATATATAAAATAATATAAATATAAATATAAATAATAACAATGATTAATAAAATAATGATTAGTATAGAAGATTCATGTCTCTAAGGACATAACCAGTGATGAAGTGGCACCTACCTAGGTATATAAGTAGAGCCTCATTTATATGAATATATATTTGTCCTGTAAATGGATATTTACATAATTCAGATATTTTGAATATTTTGCTGCTTATACGAACCTTGTTCATCACATTGGTATCAGAGCCACATTCTTTGATCCCAACCTTTGGCCATCAATTCTTCATCAAGTTCATTGTTGTGATTGAGGTTGTTAGCCATACAAGGTTTTTGAAGGTTCTCCATTTTGTTGTGAGGCCTTTGGCCATATATATATATATGCCTTCGGCTACTCTCACCTCCTCTGCCAGTCACTGTCAGCTTGCCTGTCGCCCGGTCATCCCCATAGCCACCCCGCTATCGCATCACAAAGCCTCCTTTTGATTAGCTTCCTCCTAAGCTAAGTAAGGTCATCACTTGTTGCCTAGATGGGATATGAATTTTCCCATCTAAGAGGACATCTTCAAATTATACACCTCAGTTACTTGGACCTCACCTTCGAAGAGCTTAGGCCCAAATATGTCTTTCTACCTAGATCACTTCTTGGAGTTGTGGGATGTCATCATTGTGTGTCCACCATACACGCATAACATAGGATGCATTCACTTAAGATCTCTTTGGGCTAGCTTTTCGTTGGTTATAATAGACTTTAGGTGGAGATCGATCACCATATCCCTCAACCAAATAGGATCTACTAAATATGCCACGTACAATATGTGATGTTCCTTATGGCATGGTTAGGGTGGACTTTCAGGGTTGGAGGTAGACAGGTCACAGGTGCAGGTTTGCGTCATTAACAAGCCTAGGGTTTTTTGTAGATGTTTTATGGGGTCTGGAGGAGTTCACTTACCATATTCCATCATCAAGATTGAATCTGCACAGTGTGCTTCATGTTCCATTGCATTATGATAATTCTCGTAAAATAGAGTTATTAGTGTGCCTAACTCCATTAATTACGCTTAATGTGGCATTCTAAGAGGAATACTTAACAAAACACCTTAGTGTAATGTTCGTTGGAACCAAGTCGAGAAGCTCTACAAGATGGGATGGTTAGAAGTGATTTTCAGTGGCATGAGGAGATATGGTGGCCAATTTACCATTTTCTCTTGTTAAAAAAATATTTTAATTAAAATAAAAAGAGGGAAATGTGCTCAATGATTAAAATAATAATAAAATAGGAGTTTCTAAAGGGGTCCATCAGATCCCTAAAAAGATGAGGAGGAGGTCATTAGAAGACATCTTGGACTTCATCTTTCTTCTTGTATGAGAGGTTTGAGAACTCGATTCTCTACTTCATTTGTAGCTAGGATAGAAACCCTCAGGTGATTTAGTGATATTAGGCCAGTGCCCATCTCCCCTTGGTGAAGTCATCCAGAATTCACAGGAGAGCTTAACAGTGGCATTTCAGTTCAGTTTTGGAGGGCCAACGCAACATTGGAGTAGATTCCTGAGGCTAGTTTCATCTCAGCGATATCAATGGTTTCAACATGTAAAACCCTAGTTATATATTATAGATAAAGTTGAGATTATTTCTGCTCATTATTGTTATTTGCGTTCTATGTTGCTAAATTTTACATGGCAATTTTCTGTTATGAATGGGAATTTTATTTGAAGTATTTTTGAGTTAATAGTTTCGAGAAATCTCCACAATTTTTCATTGGGAACACTACAGTGGTATTAGAGCCAGTGTTCCGGCCAGCTTGAGTGTTTGGTTGCAGATCAAATTTGAGGGTTTATTTTGAAGGTGCATTGCAGAAAATACATTTTGTTGGAGAAGCAAAAAACCTGCTTGAGAATTTTCCTTATTAAACATTCAATAAATTTTCTGCTAAATTGTCTTCCACTTAATGATTATCAAACAAATTAACAATTTTGACAAAAGTATTCTGGAGGCATTTTGAAGACGCAAATAAATAAATAAATGTTATTGAAGGGCCCAATTATTTTATAAGCCCATTTAATTTTTTTTCCAAAAGACCGTGTATGTGAAAAGACGTGGAGTTAATTAAAGGAGCTGAATTAAAATAGCTAGTTGAAACCTCACGCCAAGACAATCCAGGAAAGAATTCATTGTTGATCGAATTATTCAGCCAGAAAGCCAAATTTCAAACTACCACGTGCACTGGGAGTCGAATTCTTAGTTGACAGGGCCAGTTTGATGTTCTAGTGGGCCATCGAGTCAAGGTTATGTTTGATCGAACTTCAGAGAAGATTGGGGTCGCATTATTTCCATTGACGTCGCAAACCAAGCTCAATAAGGAGGTCGATTAACTCGATTTGATTAATTTCCAAAGGGGTTGAATTATTATGTGTCCGAGTCAATTGATCAGCAATTGCAAAATTTGCAGCTCAGAGGATGTCAAATCGTGGATGCAACAGATGCCTATGCGTGATGTGAGCGCTTGTGTGTAGCTACCTGCAATTTGGACCATTGTGTGAAGTTCTGGGCAATATGATCAGAGTTGTGCATGCCGACACGTAGAAACAGAGGGCCAAATTTACACTAGTTCTCAGGAGATCAATTCACCGTTGGTGTTGAGATTTTCTGTTGTATGTAAAATAGGTAAAAATCTCAGTAGATGACAACAATAGGAATTTGTTGCTAGATTAGCTCCAGGTTGTTGGGAGGGAGTTAATGCATCCTAAATTTGAGTTGAGAGGATTTATGAGGCAGTTAGATTCTCCTTGCTATAAAACAGGTATCCATACGGATTGTTTTGAGTGAGAGAGTTTGTGAGGATTTGATTTATGTAATCTCCTGTTTGATTAATAAAGAATTGTCGATGCCTATTTTTGGTGGAAGTAGCCCAGATTGGTTGGGTGAACCACGTTAAATCCCTGTGTTGCCTGTGCATGATAAAATGGCTGTGTATATGTTTTATTATTTGCTGTGCATCTAATCTCCAACAAGTGGTATCAGAGCAGTTGGAGGTGGAGCGCAAAGGCGTGTTGGACTGTTGTTGCTGTAACCTGCGTGGAGGTTTGTTTTGCATTGCCGCTGCTTGGAGGTGGAGCGTGTGCTGGAGGTGGAGTGCCGTAGATCAACTGTTGGTGCGTGTAATCACTGTTGGTGCATCACTAGAGCGCTGGTGCGTGGAGATTGCTGAGTCTGCTGATGGAGGTATTACATGCGTGTTAATGCGTGAAGGTTTTCATTATATGCAACTGCTGCGTGGGAGGCTTAAGTGACTGCGTTGAATGGACGGTGGACCTAACCTGTGTATTATCCCTAATGTGTATCGATTGCTGCGTGCTACATTGAAAGGTGCTGCCTGGAGGTGCTGCGTGGAGAACACGCAGAGGGACGCAGAACAGGAATTTTTTTTTGAGTACGCATTGTTAAATTAAATAACAAAAGGAGCAGAAGCGTTAAGTATAGTCCAGAGGTGGCTATGGCAACAACTTAGATCGTGCTTCTGCGTACTGGTGTCCTCGACGCGCTGCAAGACGAGCGTAGTAGATGGGAGTAACTAATGAAACGGGTTTTGTACACCTCCCAGTTGTGTGGTACAGATTATTCACCATTTTTTGCAGGTCGTCCAAACTAAATGCATTCTCATCCCACATAACATGGTAACGTGTGGGTATAGTTGTACTACGGGGTTTCAACTTTTATATATATACACTGCGTGGAGCGCTGGTCCCTATGGATGCGTCGAGGTGAATCGCCAGCGGGCAGACCAGAGATGGTTGAATTGGTGCGTATATGATTGCTGGAGCTTTCAATTGATACTGGTGCATATTGATTGGTTTTTGTAGTGCATGTTGAGAATGCACATTGCTCCATTCGGTTGTGTGCTGTAATATGCACAACACAAATAAAACAAGAGTTTTGTTTTGAGATTTATTTTTTTTTTATTGCCCAATTTGCACAGTAAACAAACAAACAAAACGTTTTTTTTTAAAGCAAAGGCATATAAGTGCATATGGCAGAAATTTGTATGTGAAGTACAAAGGGCAGATATTTGTTTGTTTTTTAAAGGCAAAGGCATTTTTTAAACACAAACTTCATTTATTTAAAGTTGGTTTTTGGAGATTATTGTATTTTTTTTTTGTTGATACAAGATGGCGAAAACTCAGAGTGCCCGGTTCGAAATTGAGAAGTTTAATGGCAAGAATAATTTCGAGATCTGGAAGGTGAAGATGCATGATTTGCTTGTCCAACATGGCGTGGCAAAGGCATTGTTGGGCAAATCCAAACAACCTTACAACATCACAGATAATGAGTGGGCCGAAATGGATGAAAGAGCGATAGTGCTATTCGACTATGTCTAGCTGATGATATCCTGTTTAATATCGTGTCGGAGACAACAGCTGCTGGTTTGTGGACGAAACTGGAGAAACTGTACATGACCAAATCCTTAACCAATAGGATTCTCCTGAAGCGACAGTTGTACAGTTTGCGAATGAAGGAAGGTACATTGATTGTCGATCATTTAAATGCTTTTAATACTCTTCTTGTGCAATTACAAAGTATAGAAGTAAAAATTCCATCCGAGGATAAAGCTATTCATTTATTGTGCTCGTTGCCCGAGTCAGGAAGCAATAGAAGGTTTGAAAAGTGACAAGTGGAAAGCAGCCATGAAGGACAAAATGATGGCCTTAAGTAAGAACGGCACATGGGATCTGGTTGAGCTTCCAAAAGACAGGAAAAATGTGGGGTGTAAATGGGTTTTCAAGCTGAAACGGGGTGTGAATGATACGGAAGACAGGTACAAAGCGCGGTTGGTTGCAAAAAGGTTTTCTCAGAAAGCCGGTATTGACTTTCATGCGATTTTTTCACCAGTGGTTAAAATTGTTTCAATTAGAATTGTGTTAGCATTAGTGGCTTTGCTTGATTTAGAGTTGCAGCAATTAGATATTAACACTGCATTTCTACATGGAAACTTAGATGAGGAAATATATATGGAACAACCGGAAGGGTTTGTTCAACATCGCAATGAGAAATTTGTCTGCAGGCTCAAGAAGTCATTATATGGCCTTAAGCAGTCGCCTCGGCAGTGGTATAAGAAGTTTGATTCTTTCATGTTGAGTCAGAAATATGTTAGAAGTGAATATGATCATTGTGTTTATTTTAAGCAATTGAAAAATGGCATATTCATTATCTTAGTATTGTATGTTGGCGATATGCTTTTAGCAATAGAAGAAATCAACAGGTTGAAGGCTCAGATGGCAAGGACATTTGATATGAAAGATCGAGGAGCAGCAAGACAGATTTTGGGCATGGAGATTTTCTAGGACAGGAGCAATGGTAAGCTATGGCTATCACAACAGAAGTATATTGAGAAAATACTTTTGAGATTTGGTATGAATAATGTGAAGTCTGTGTCAGTCCCTTTAGCTTCCCATTTTAAGCTTTCTTTGAGTTTATGTCCTAATACAGATGAAGAAAAGGATTATATGTCTCGAATTCCATATGCCAATGTAGTAGGGTGTTTAATGTATGCGATGTTTGTACTCGACCAGATATTTCACATGCAATTGGGGTCGTCAGCAGGTATATGGCAAATCTGAGTAAAGAACACTGGTCAACAGTGAAATGGGTGTTTCGGTATTTGAGAGGCACAAGTAGTTACTGTATCACTTAGAATAAGAGTAGTGAATTTGTTTGCGGATATGTTGATTCTGATTTTGTAGGTGATTTGGATAAGAGAAGGTCAACTTCAGGATACGTCTTTACTCTTGCAGGTGGAGCTATCAGCTGGATGTCAAAGCTACAAAACATTGTTGCTTTATCCACTACTGAAGCAGAATACATCGCTGCTTCTCATGCTTGCAAAGAAGCGATTTGGTTGAAAGGTTTGTTTGGTGAGTTTGGTAGGCTGCAGGACAACATCAAGTTATTTTGTGACAGTCAAAGTGCAATACATTTGGCTAAGAATCCGGCCTATCATAGTAAATCAAAGGATATACCAATCAAGTACCATTTTGTAAGACAGGTTATCACTGAAAGGGGAGTCTCTCTTGAAAAGGTGCATACAAAGAAGAATTGTGCAGACATGTTCACGAAACCAGTTTTGTTAGAGAAGCTACGTTGGTGTTTGGCTTCTCTTGGCTTGCAGAAAAGATAAAATAATAATAACAGGGCATCAGGCTAATTGTTGTCAAGGTGAAGATTGTTGAGATTTTCTGTTGTATGTAAAATAGGCAAAAATCTCAGTAGATGACAACAATAGGAATTTGTTGCTAGATTAGCTCTAGGTTGTTGGGAGGGAGTTAATGCATCCTAAATTTGAGTTGAGAGGATTTATGAGGCAGTTAGATTCTCCTTGCTATAAAACAGGTATCCATACGGATTGTTTTGAGTGAGAGAGTTTGTGAGGATTTGATTTATGTAATCTCATGTTTGATTAATAAAGATTTGCCGATGCCTATGTTTGGTGGACGTAGCCCAGATTGGTTGGGTGAACCACATTAAATTCCTGTGTTGCCTGTGCATGATAAAATGGCTATGTATATGTTTTATTATTTGTTGTGCATCTGATCTCCAACAGTTGGTGGGTCGGATTTTTTATTCATAAGACAGGCTGAATATACTTTTCGACTTTTGGGTGTATTGACAGTAATCTGGATGTTTCTAGCAGAGCGAATTCCTTCTGCCCAACTGGGAAATCGAAATCCTTATTTTCTTTGTAGGATGAGTTAGTGGAGTGCATTGAGTATCACTACACGAGAGCTCAGTTTGCAACTAATTCTGTGGAGGTCGCATCCCTCTCGGGATCAATTTTTAAACGTGAAGCCGTCGAATCTTTATCACGTGTCAATCGTTGCTTTCATCCCACGCGAAGGCGAAGTTAAATCATTACGGCCAATTTTTCATTGTCAGAGAGGTCGAAGTGTCATGCATGACGGTCGAATATATATAGAGAGAACGATAGATTGCCTCAATGTCGTGCAGTGCTGGTTGTGCGAGTCTCATTGATTGGCACGAATTCATTCCAGCCGCCATGATTTTGGTGCCTACGTATATGTTGACCAAAAGAGTTACGTTGAATTATGGGTTGCTCGGCATTGAATGCACCCATGTGTTCGTGTATTCAGGGAAGCAGGAACGTAGCTGGAGGAAGAACGTGATTCAAAGTTGTGATTGATTCCACTGATCAATTGCAGAGGTATTGGTACAGAGAACTGTAGTATACTGCCACATTCTGCCTGGAGCGAGCAGTCAACGTGAAAGACTTGTGCTCTGGCATATTACCAACTCAGTCAGCTCGATACCTATGTGGAGTTGTTAAGATTGGCGGCTCGATCAACTAATCGATGGAGCTGGCAGAAAGCTGGTGAATGGCATATTGTGGCAGTTTTTAGTTGTAGTGGTTTTGGTGTCGAGAAGGTATTATTGGGCGTGTTCGTTAATCAAGTGGGGTCGAATCTCCTTTCTGGCATGCTATACGAACTATCAAGTCAACACCCAATAAAGAAACCAATGCATAATGAATATATCAGTCACCAGGGATACGCATTTGACATTTCTGAGCTATATTTTGTTGGAAATACGTGTTGAGTCCATGTATTATCTGTTGGGTGCAACCTGGGCATTTAAAGGAAAAATATATATATGTTAAATCTCTACCAGGAATTCCTCACTCTTGTTGAACTTGTTATCTAGTGGCATTCTCTATTTAATACCATGTTCAGGAGTTGAATGCATATTTGGGGGTCGCGCCACTGAGTTCATTCACAGAAGTGTGGGGTTTATCATCTGGGACAAACTGCTGCTTATTCCTGGGCTCATAATTAAATATACATCAGATGTAAAAGTTCCCAATCTACTGGAGGAAGCGTGCCAAGGTGTCAATGTATGCATAAGAAAATTGACATAGAACCATGTAAACAAAATCTATGGAGTCAAGCGTGGGACCGTTTTGCATTCTGCCATGTAAAGATGAATAGAGGTTGTGTTAAAATTGGCAACTAGGGACAAACTCCATGTGGGTCATCTTATTTATGGCTACTGATATTTTTTTTGAATTCCTCTCATCGAGAGGTGTAGGATTGATCTAAAGATCATCAGATTCTGATAAGTATTCATGGAGATATGAATTTATTTGTGTTATGGGACAATTCGTCAAGGTCGGCCAGCAACCAAATAAACCCCACTTGTGCTCAACGTTTTAGTATAAAAGGAGGTGGCTTGATAGTCATTTAGACACACAATACACTCTTGATTTCTCTCCATTTGTTTTGGGTTTTAGTGGCAAGAGAAATTTAAGAGGATGAAGCCCTAGACGTAGGAGGAAAGGAGACTAAACAAGAAGCCCTAGCAACAGTGTGGCCGCAGACAAGAAGAGGTCTAATACTACCCTAGCTGCAATCCTAAAGAAGGTGATCTAACCGTAGTCCAAACGAGGAGACTTAGCCGCAGTTCATGAAGGCTAGCCACAGTCCAAGCAGGAAGGTCTAGCACGGTGAAGGAGGCCTATACACAGCTGAAGGAAAAGCCCTAATGCGCAATCCTATCATGCCCTAACGACAAGTCCTATCATGCCCTAGCTGCAGGTCTTGTCATCCCTAGCCACGGGTCTTATCACCGTACATAGAGACTCTTTCTCTGTCCTAAAAGAAGGCTCCTCAACGCAGCAAGGAGGCTTCCATACGTTGTCAAAGGAAGCAAAAAATGAGCCCTAGCTGCAGTCTTCTATACCACTAATCCGCTATAAGAAAGAGACTAAGTTTACAATCCTAAAGAATGTGTTGTAGGTGTTGTTACGTAGCACATCTTGGTCGTTGTCCTAAAGACCAGCCATGTTGAAGGGAGAAGTCTCTTCAGCTGCTTTATGAGGAAATCCTATACGTTGTCTCAAGATGTTCTAACCAGCAGTTAAGGAGGGCTCTACTACGCTGGCTAGAGGAACTGCTACAGCAATAAGAAACCTCAATACGCTGATGAGAAGAAGCTCTAATAGCACATAGAGTCTTGAAGGATCAGCATTGTATTTCAGTGGCCACATGTTGATGTCAGCATTGTGAGTAAAATTGTTCCTCAGATTGTGGGATCATAGCTTATTGTGCTACTGGGCTAGGTCGTAGGCCATAGCCAACAACTAAGATAGTGGTATCAATCTTGGCAGCATGACAGAAGTAGTGTCCCTCCTTATGCAGGAGTAGGACAACATTCAGGAATATGCAACATGGTTGGATGCAACATGTTTAGATACAATAGAGGGATACAACTACATATCTAGATGCAGTAGTTGGATGCAGCATGGTGTTAGAGACAACAGTGTAGTGCAGTGTAATGATTGAGTGCAACTCGGTGATGGGAGTAGCATTGTGATGAAGAGAAGCTTAGTGTAAGTGGTGCAGCATGATGATGAAGCGCAACATGTTGGGTACAACTCAGCGGTGGAGCAACATGGTGCAACTCAATGTTGATGGACATGGTATGATGGTGCAGCATGGTGCAGCACTGTGATAGGGATAGCAAGGTGATGGAATCACCTAAGTCCATATCAGCTACCTCATGAGACATCTTCTTAGAGAAGATCTATGCTCTTATCTTAACAAGTCAAAGTTTTGACTTCTGATGTATAAGTACTATCTCTCTCTCTCTCTCTATTAAACTATTGAAGAACATATAAGAAGAATTGATCAAGGCTTTCACCACATCGGGGTTTGTCCCTGGCTAGCGCCACATCTTGTCTCCTCTTGTCTTGGCTTGGCTTGATTTCTAATTTGGAATAGATATTGAGCTAATATGGAAAATTGAAGTAAATTTGCTATCGGCATAGAACATACCTAAAATTAACATGCTATCAGAGGTGAGGTGAAGACAAAGCCCAAGAAAGAGTGAAAGAGCAATCACGGAAGACAATTAGAAAGGACAAAAAGGCTCAATGGGTTCTTCATCCCTCTTCAAATTCACCAAGGGTGAAGTCGAAGCAGAGAATATTATCCGAGAGGCATCGGAAGCTGCTGATGGCCTACCTAAAGATCATTTCAGTGGGAAGTTTAGATCTAAGGGTGGAAGTAAGGTAGATGCCTTGCTTGCAATAAGTTCGTCCATTATGCAAAGGAGTGTCTGAATGGTAGGGACGCATCACTTGATGTAGATAACAATCATTCCAGGGACATCTTCAATGATCAGAGGAATGACGGGTAATGCAGGTCATCAAGGAAATCGCTGACTCTTCAAAGAAAGCAAGGAACTCCAAGTATGAAGAATCAACTTTTGTTTCAGATAAGCAAGAGGAGTTCAACCCTCTTCACTACCTCTCCTTTAGACACTTTGGAAAAGTGGCTTATTGATTGTAGTACTTCAAGGCACTTCATCGGATAGAAGGAAGCTCTCTCTATTTGGTAGAGATGGAAACAATCGTGGGGATTACACTTGGAGTCAATACCACCTATCCCGGAAAGGGTGTAGGGAATGTTACCCCTCAATTGAATGAGGGTAACACAATTCATTTACAAGAAGTTCTTTATGTACCTGATCTCAAGAAGAAACTAGTGTCCATTCCGGCTATGGAAGTCAAAGGTTGCAAGGTGGCATTAATCGATGGAAAGGTAGGTGTTTGAAAATGGAATTTTCAAAGATGCTTTTATTCAGGGTTGGAAATTTGTATCAAGTTACAGGAAGTCCATTGGGGACCATGTCAGTTGACACATCTCTTCTATAGCACCGAAGGTATGCTTATTATGGGGCCCCAACCGATGTGAGTCAGATGGTGACAGGGATGCCTGAATTCAAGAAAAGCATGAAGGTACATGTCCGAGATGTACCAAAGGAAAATTTTACAAGGGGACCATTCACCTCATGTAGCATGTCCACAAGTTTGGAACAACCTGAGGGGTTCGAGATTCATGATCGGGAATCTCAAGTATGCAGGTGGAAGAAAGCTCTATATGTCTTAGAGCAAACACCCTGAGCTTGATATGAGAGGATTGATAGCTGTCTGATGAAGCTAAGATTCATTAGGAGTGAAACCGATCCAAACCATTGCTTAAAGGTTGTGGGTGATAGACCTCTCATACTGGCACATTATGAGGACGACCTCTTCTTGACAGGTGCATACCCTCTCATTTGCAAAAGTAAGAGGGAGTTGGATTCCGGATTTGGAATGGTAAACTGCAAGCCTGTGACTACCTCGATGGAGCTTAACTTTCAGAAGTTATGCCAGACCTGATTTGGGAAATGTCTCTGAGTTTCATAAACTCATTCTAGCATTGACGTTCTTGGTGAACTTCCATCCAGATATATGTTTTGCAGTTAGCATGTTGAGCTCATATATGGTTGAGCCTCACTGGATTGGTGCCAAGAATCTTCTTAGATATCTTCGGGGCACAATCTCTCATGGATTGAGATTCACTACCGGAAATGTGAAGTTGCATGATTATTCAAATGCTGACTGGGCAGGTAGTGTGGAGGATCGCAAGAGCAGTTCTGGGTGCTGGTTCTCTTCGAGTTTTGCGACAATATCCTGGATGAGCAGGAAGCAGAAGTCGGTTGCTTTGATCACCGCTAAGACCGAATACATAGCTACGAGTATGACCTCATGTGAAGCTTCCTGGTTGAGGAAGCTCTTAAGTGATTTGTTTGGACACATGCTAGATACCACCGTGATCTTCTGTTACAACCAGATGGGGATTCAATTGTTGAGGAATCCTGTATTCTATGATCGCTCCAAGCATATAGACATTAGGTACCACTTTATCAGGGATATGGTACATCGATGAGCAAGAAGGCTCCACCACATTAGGACTAATGTGCAGGTCGCCGACATTTTGTCGAATCCCCTGGGAAAGGTCAAATTTGTGACTTTCCGAGAATGACTAGGAGTCGTGGAGAGACTCTCTCCTAAGGGTCTTATATGATATGGACATTGAGCTCTGAGAGCTCTGGGGGGCTTGGGGGTACATCGTGGAACAATGAGAAACCATAGGGTGAGTGGTCTAGCCTTCCCTTAGTGATTTGTTGTATACAAGGTGAGTGGTTCAACCTTCCCTTGGGATACCCCTTGCAACATGTAGGTAGGATGAGTGGTTCATCCTTCTCCTGCTGAGACATCCTACCCATGCAGTCTGGGACTCATGGGAAGTACCTCTCATCTGGCTAATGAGTAGGGAAATGAGGATAGGGACTATAGTAGTACCGATGGACGTATCGTGTTACTATCGTACTCCCTATGATAGGATGATATTGATATGGGATCAATGAAACTGACTTTGGGTTAGTATGAGTGGTTTGAGACACTCTCTTTTGATATTGATCTGGGATCAATGAAACTGACTTCGGGTCAGTAAGAGTGATATAACTCACTCTCTTTTGGAACTGGTCTGGGATCAGTAAGAGTGGTATGACACACTCTTTTCATATGGCACTGACTTTGGGTCAGTAGAGAATGGTATGAGACATTCTCGATCAATTCTTCTTCTTCATGGTTCAGTAGAGCAGAGCAGTGTAGGGCACTGATGGCAGAGATCGTATTGTCTGGCAAATGGATCAGCGGATGGAGTTCTCCTTAGTTGAGAGGGAGTGTTAAAATTAGCAACTAGGGCCAAACTCCATGTGGGTCAACTTATTTATGGCAACTGATACTTTTCTTGGATTCCTCTCATCGTGAGGTGTAGGATTGATCTAAAAATCATTCAATTCCGATAAGTATTCATGGAGAAATGAATTTATTTGTGTTATGGGACAATTCGTTAAGGTCGGCCAGCAACCAAATAACCCCCACTTGTGCTCAACGTTTTAGTATAAAAGGAGGTGGCTTGATAGTCATTTAAACGCACACTTCACTCTTGATTTCTCTCCACTTGTTTTGGGTTTTAGTGGCAAGAGAAATCTAAGAGGATGAAGCCCTAGACGCAGGGGGAAAGGAGACTAAACAAGAAGCCCTAGCAACAGTCTGGCCGCAGTTAAGAAGAGGTCTAACACTGCCCTAGCTGCAGTCTTAAAGAAGGTGATCTAACCGCAATCCAAATGAGGAGACTTAGCCACAATTCATGAAGGCTAGGTGCAGTCCAAGCAGGGAGATCTAGCACGGTGAAGGAGGCCTATACGCAGCTGAAGAATAAGCCCTAATGCACGGTCCTACATGCCCTAGCAGTAGGTCCTATCATGCCCTAGTTGCAGGTCTTGTCATGCCCTAGCCGCAGGTCTTATCACTGTAAATAGAGACTCTTTCTCTATCCTAAAAGAAGGCTCCTCAAAGCAACAAGGAGGCTTCCATATGCTCTCAAAGGAAGCCTCAATGAGCCTTAACTACAGTCTTTTATACCACTAATCCGTTGTAAGAAAGAGACTAAGTTTACAGTCCTAAAGAATGCGTTTTAGGTGTTGTTACCTAGCACATCTTGGTCGTTGTCCTGAAGACCAGCCACGTTGAATGGAGAAGTCCCTTCAGCTGCTTTATGAGGAAATCCTATACACTGTCTCAAGAGGTTCTAACTAGCAGTTAAGAAGGGGTCTACTGCGCTGGCTAGAGGAACTGCTGCAACAATAAGAAACCTCAATACGCTGATGAGAAGAAGCTCTAATAACACATAGAGTCTTGGAGGATCAGTATTGTATTTCAATGGCCACATGTTGATGTCAGCCTTGTGAGTAAAATTGTTCCTAAGACTGTGGGATCACAGCTTATCATGATGTTGGGCTAGGCCATATGCCATAGCCAACAGCTAAGATAGTGGTATCAGTGTTGGCGGCATGACAGAAGTAATGTCCCTCCTGCAGGAGGAGGACAACATTCTGGAATATGCAACATGTTTGGATACAACAGATGGATACAGCTACATATCTAGATGTAGCAGTTGGATGCAGCATGGTGTTAGAGACAACATTGTAGTGCAGTGTAATGATTGAGTGCAGCTCGGTGATGGGAGCAACATTGTGATGAAGAGCATCTTAGTGACAGTGGTGTAGCATGATGAACAGTGCAGCATGATGATGAAGAGCAATATGTTGGGTACTACATGATGAGGTACAGCTCAGCAGTGGAGCAACATGGTGCAGCTCAATGATGATGGACATGGTATGATGGTGCAACATGGTGCAACACTATGATAGGTATAGCAAGGTGATGGAATCACCTGAGTCCATATCAACTACCTCATGAGACATCTTCTTAGAGAAGATCTCTACTCTTATCTTGAGAAGTCAAAGTGTTGAATTTTGATGTATATGTACTATCTCTCTCTCTTTGCTGAACTATTGAAGAACATATAAGAAAAATTGATCAAGGCTTTCCCCACATTGGGGTTTGTCCCTAGTTAACACCACATCTTGTGTCCTCTTGTCTTGGCTTGTCTTTTGCGATTTATGTTTATGGTCTATCTGCGTTTTACTATCATGCTAAATGTGATTGCTAATTTGGAATTGATAATGAGCTAATATGGAAAATTGAAATAAATTTGCTATCAGCATAGAACATACCTAAAATTAACAGGTTGGTTAGTCAGAGTGAAAACATAATTGTATTAAATCGTTGGACTTGAGTAGCAAAGTAGCATGTTGTGAGTTGGTTGTATTGTGTCAAAACATGATATACTAAAACATGGACAAAACCTTCAAAACTTCCCGTAATAAATTTGCAGCAAAAATTAACACATCCCTTTCCAAGGGGATACTTACTTTGCTACAGCAAGAGCAGCCACAAAAAGAACATGAATTGGGACCCAAAATTCATGGGGGATACAACAAAAGCCCTTCTCAAACTAGAAGAACTTGATTCACTCATCTCCAAGGTGCATCAGTCAAATGGGAAGAGCTTGATTTGGGCTCTAAAACTAGTCATGTTTGCTCTCATACAACAGAAATTTTTGGAGCATCCTTGTGTAGGTGTCAAGGATCTAGTTGCCTATTGTCTCAGTGGTATCATGATGCTGACCACACCTATACCTCCTTACAGTGATGACATTATGAGGAGAGTCTTCATACTAATAGTGGATACCCTTCAGGATTTGTATAACAGTGAGGGCCCTACCTTTGGGAAGAGGTTAGATATTCTAAGAGTCATGGCCTTGGTTAGATCTTATGACCTCATGTTTGAGCTAGAGTGTAACGACTTGATCTTGCAAATGTTCCAATGTTTTTTCAACATTAAGAAACATCATCCTGACACAGTCATAACACACATGCAATCCATTTTGTCCTCATGGGAGGCCATGATGCCATTTGCATGAGGTTGTAGTCTAGGTTTTTGGCCATTTGGATGGAGGAACAATTCGTTTCACATGATGCTTATGAGTTAGCCGAAAGGTTGGTTGAGCAAAAGAGGTTGTTCAAAAGACAGTTGACCCAAGAGGAGTTGCAGAGGATTGGTAGTGACCAACCATGTTGCAAGAATGAGTTGAGGAGGAAGGGTCTTTGCTTCATCTGCAAGGAACCCTAGGGACTTGACCACTCGTGCATCAGTGACACCAAGGAGAAAATAGGCTTAGATTAGGAGGACATTCTTTTTGATTTTCAAGATGGGGATTCTTCTTTTGTAGTTGATTCCATGGACACCTTTAAGGAGCATGAGCATTCGGGGGGGTTGTTGACAGTACCTCAGAGATGCAACCATGTTTGGTAGAGGAGATTGATGAGCAACAACTTGTTCTCATTCAACATGAGCAACATATAGTGGAGCACAGTGCGCATGATGGAACATATTTGGAGAGTCAGCTGGGGGCTCATGTTGAACCCATGATGGAGGAGGATGAGCAGACATCCATAGGGCCAACCATTCATGAGGAGCAGGTAGATGTACAGACAGCCACTAGGTAGGTATTATTTGCAAACATGGGTCATCAAGAGGCGTTAGGACCTAACATGATAGTTTTGTAGGTGACGAGTGGACTGGTGGAGCATGGAGTTTTTTATCAGATGAGGGAAGCTCTTTTGGAGGCAAT
This sequence comes from Pinus taeda, assembly GCA_000404065.3. Lineage (NCBI taxonomy): Eukaryota > Viridiplantae > Streptophyta > Pinopsida > Pinales > Pinaceae > Pinus > Pinus taeda. The sequence continues at coordinate 12,714 of APFE030692252.1, read as the reverse complement.
GGTGCATCCATCTTTGAGTCCACCCACTGACGAGATGCAGGTAGATGCAGTCGCAGTTGGCAAAGCTGCAATATTTCCATGTCGTAGCCCTCTCCATGAGTACATAGACAGGGAGTCTAGCATAGGTTTCCCACTTATAGGGAGAGAGGCAAGGGTTCCTAGACATATCCGGTTGATTGGTTGGGCAGAGTTGCATGAGTTGAGCATGGTGTATCTCAGTGGACTCATACCATATATAGGTGCAGTGCATCCGATCCTTCCGACGGTATGGATTGGCGGGAATTATGAGTTGGTATCCTGTTGGTGGCACGATATTCTCAGTCTAGAGCATAGTGCAACAAGAGCCATGGAGAATTGATGCATGTTCTTGGTGGCATTCAGATCCAGGAGGATTTGTTGATGACAGTCAGAGGTTGGTCTGGGATCAGGGCATTGAAGGGCTCGTTCATGGTGGGTTAACATAGAGGTAATCATCACTCAGTGGTTTGTATGGGATCCAAGCATTGGGTCTCAGTTGCATTGGGCCACCAGATTGGTCCACAGGTTTAGATTGCTTAAGGGAAAGCAATCTTGGGGCTGGAGGATTTGTGATGTTCCTTTTTCTAGCGTTCCTTATGGCATGGTTAGGGTGGACTTTCAAGGTTGGAGGCAAACATGTCACAGGTGCAGGTTTATGTCATCAGTGGACCCATGGATTTTTGGAGATGTTTTATGGGGTTTGGAGGAATCACTTACCATATTCCATCATCAGGATTGATTCCGCACAACTTGCTTCATGTTCCATTACATTCTGATAATTCCTATAAAACGAGGTTATTAGTGTGCCTTACTCCATTAATTATGCTTAAGGTGGCATTCCAAGAGGAATACTTGACGGAACACCTTAGTGTAATAGCTCGTTGGAACCAAGACGAGAAGCTCTACAAGTTAGGATGGTTAGAAGTGATTTTCAATGGCCAATTTACCATTTTCCCTCATTAAAAAAGATATTTTAATTAAAAGAAAAAGAGGGAAATGTGCTTAGTGATTAAAATAATAATAAAATAGGAGCTTCTAGAGGGGTCCATCAGATTTATAAAAAGAGGAGGAGGCCATTAGAAGACATCTTGGGATTGATCTTTGCTCTTGTATAAGAGGTTTGAGAACCCAATTCTCTACTTCATTTATAGCCCCAGGACGAAAACCCTTGGGTGATTTAATGAGATTGGGTGAGTACCCATCTCCCCTTGGTGAATTCATCCAGAATTCACAGGAGAGCTTAGCAGTGGCATTTTAGTTAAGTTTTGGAGGGCCAACACAGCATTAGAGCAAATTCTTGAGGCTAGTTCCATCTTAGCTATATCTGTGGTTTCAGCATATAAAACCCAATTATATATTATAAATAAAGTTGAGATTATTTATGCTTATTATTGTTATTTACAGTTCTATGTTGTTAAATTTTACATGGCAATTTTCTGTTATGAATGGGAATTTTATTTGAAGTTTTTTGAATTAAAGGTTTTGAGAAATCTCCACAATTTTGCATTGGGAACACTACACATGAATTGGAGATAAAGATGCACATCACCTTCAAGTGCCCATTCTACTATGAAATAAAAGGATGCTACCATTACCTCTATAGGGACTTGGGGGGCTCCCTCTCCACTTTCTTATGATTCCGTAATCAAAGATGCCTGGCCCTCTTCCTCAAGGAGATTTTCAACCATAGATCTTAGTTCTTGCATGCTTTTCCCCGCCATGGGAATACTAGGAGGATCACTCATACCTCCGTGTTGCTTCCACTGATTGGGAAAACAAAAGTTAAGTAGAGCCCCAAAGTAATTCAGACCATAAAGTAGTGAGACCTCGGGTCTTTCGTCAACATGTCCCCCTATGACATAGACTAATATCCCCGAGGTTGGTTAAAAGGTGTTGGACTAGTCATGATACACACATTCTCATAGTGATAAATGGACCATCTTTAGACGAATCTAGAGCAGGGAACCTCTCCCTCATCAGATTACCTCTTCGCTTTAGTTGAGTAGCCAAAGATTAATTCGGGGTTACTTTTCTTCGATGTTGGATGGTAGGAGAGTAGGGCTCCCTCACTCTTGCATCCCCCCTAGGATCGTGTAGTTAAATCTAACGATGATACTTGAGGACTCTCACAGTGAGCCAACGCCCCAGTCACCCCCTCGCCCTCGATCATCAAGCCTAGGAGATTTTCACATCATCCCCAGATCTTTCCTTCTCTCTTGATCAACATCAAGATGTCTATTTTTCTAGTCTTGGTCGAGCTTATGGTCATTAGTGGACACCAAGCTCACCAAGTTGATTGCATTCCACCCCCAAACCGATGGCCAAACAGAGGTCATCAATAGAATGATAGTGCACATATTACGCATGTACAACTCTAAGCATCTATGAACATGGGATGAGAGTCTTCCCTATGCGCAACACAGCTACAACGAAGCTCTCCATAGCTCAACTGGCCACCTCCCATTTTAGGTGGGCCTGAGATTTCAACCGTTGTGTCCCATTGATGTTGCAATGCCTCTTGCAACTACACAAACATAATATGTACATGTTCAATTTGAAGTTGATAAAGCCATCAAGTTGATTGAACGCATTCAGCATATCCGCCAACATGTTCATCATATCTTGAATAAATCCAATACTAAGTACAAACAACATCATGATTAGCATCGGGTGTCACATAAGTTTCAAGTGGGCAACAAGGTTTGGTTGCATTTGCAGAAGGAATGCCTTGTCAGAGCCCATCGGAAGATTCAACCACTCTGATACGGGCCTTACACCATAACCAAGGTTGTGGGTGACAACACTTTCGAGCTAAGTATCCCCCCATTCCTTAGTCTGCACCCAGCCTTCAATGTGGACTTCCTTCGGCCATACTTTCCACCATTGTTGGACACATCAGACATTGTTGGGCAGCTGACACTAGCAGAGTTCAACCAAAATTGCATTGAACATGCCACAAATGATCGAATCATGGACACAAAAATTAAGAACACTCACCAACAGAGGATTCAACTATATCGGGTTGTCAAAGTCGGCCAACTCTTGCACCAAGGCAAGTGGCTCACCAGGGACCAAATTCAACAAAAGTTTCCTCACCTCATGGAGGCACTCAAAACAATAAGGACCATTGCTTCCTAAGGGGGGGAGACTGATCTAGGTGAATATTGGTGGCCACCTCCTTATTCCACTTGGACCCCAAGCATTGTTTTTTTATCAGTTTCCTATTCTTCAGCACAGTTTCCTATTTCGACAATTTTATATTTTTGGTAGCTTTCAGGAACTGAACTTCCGGAGCTGTTTTGAGGCCCTAAATGGCATTTTTGGGGGAAATGGGCCAACATGAGTTTGTAGTCGAAAGTTGTTTTCCTTGGATAGACATTTCGAACATGCTACCATGCGTGCCAAACAAATATCGTATGCCAAAGTTACAACCCCATAAAGTTGATGTTCCAACTAACCCCAACGGGGCCCATACCTTTAGGCACTTCATCTCCTAGGGTTAGGTTTTTGGATGTTTAGGGTTTCTCATTGTTTCTTCATGATAAAAAATCCTTCAAGCCTCATTGTAACACAATTCAAAAGGCATGTAGTTGTCACATCTCTTCTTAGAGATAAGTTGTCATCGCCTGAGCTAGTTTGCTTTCATTATGCATGTAATTAGTTTTCAACATTTTCTATTTATTAATTAAACTTTAGTTTCATTGTATATATGTGTTTTTGTTTTAAATATGTATTGTATTCCATTCCTTAGTAATTTTGGATCATTTGTAGTGAAATAAAACTATGTAACCCTAAAACTCTTGAGAATGCTAGACACGTGACAAGACTAATTGAACAAAAAAACAAATTTAATAGGCCATCATTCACTAGGGAAGATGAAAATGGGCATTAGGACCTATTTAAAAAAAAGGAAAACAAATGTAGATATTGTGGAGATAAATGATTGTCAGATCACACATACAACAAAGAGAAATTATATACATACAAAGCAGAGAAGGAATCAAACACATCTAGTAGTGAATCAAAAAGAAGGAAAATAATTGTCGTAAATGTGGAAAAAATCAGACACCATAACATAGATGTGAAGGAATGTCATTATGCTACTATAAAATAGTGGATGGGAAGCAAGTAGAAGTACATAAGCTAGATGATGAAAACACTATAACATGAAACATAGATTTAGACCACGATGAAACACCGCAAAAAGCATCACTAGCTTCAATCTCATGTGGCTAGCATAGGAATGAAAAATATGAACTGCAAACAAAGATAAGACTCCAAAAGACCAAATACAACCACCTATTGCAAAATATGTTCCACCACATCTCAAAAAAGAGAGAATTCAATGTCCAAGAAAGAAAGAAAGCAAACCTACAATCCCACCAACATCAATGACAGGGAAACCACAACTTACCCTAGAGCTTAAAGGAGTCATTAAAGATAAAAAAATTCGGAATACTTGTAGATTCTAGTAGTAATCACAATTGTATAGATGTCGTTGCTAAACAACTAAATCTTTTTGCGTGCCCCGCCAAGGACCTCACCATGATGGTCACTCATGGAGAAAAGATCAATGTAGGAAAGTGTCATAAAGTTCCAATTCAAATACAAGAACTAGAACTACAAGTAGAACTCTACCCTTTGTTATTCAAAGAGATGGATATAGTGCTAGGTGAGGAGTGGTTGATGCAATTAGGAAGTTATACCACAAACCTTAAAGAACAATTCATGGAGTTTAATTGGCAAGGCCAACAATATAAATTACATGATGTTGAATCTTCCACTCTCATGAAGATACAAACAATACATAGGAACCTAACCAACACTCAAAGTGTGAACACAATCAAACCCATAAAAATGGATAAACTCCATTCCACCATCAAAATGTGCTAAACTAGAGAAAATACTATTTGCTATGCTTTGATGAAAAAACATTCCTTAAGGGAGCAGAAATGTTATAAACATAATAATAATCATAAATAAATAATAAGTGATTAATTAATGAAAAGTCAATGGGCATGTACATTTTCACTTCATGACCAATCAATGTTATAAGTAAACCGTCACAAGGGGTTATATCACCATTCTTGTTTTTTATCAATTAAATATATTTTCTATATCTATAGACAACACGTCCTTCCCTAAGACAACTTGTGGCCAAGATTCCATGTGTCTTTATCTATTGTTTAAAGGTGGCATGTTGGGTTTTAATCTCTTCATGTTTGTTTTTGAGGTCAAGTATTTTTGTGTGCATAGCATCATTCGATAGATTAAAGGGCTTCCTACCTTTGTTTTCATATAACAATTTCTTGATCGTTAGAACAAAGACTTTATTGGAAAGAGTGACAACATCTCCCTGTAACTGTTATGACAATTTAGTAAAACTAAGTTGCATTGGATTTGGTATATTATGAGGGTTGCCATGCTACTAGTATCTAGTTTTGTTCTATGGTCATTGTGCATACCTTTCTATTGTTCTTCCATCACTGAAAACACTTGCAACTTCTTGTTTTATTGTCCTTGTTATGCTTGGAGATGTCACTGTAGTATACATAGGGGGATAATATGGGGTATAGAGGGAGGTACCCAAGGAAACAATGTAATAATGGGATGGGCCATAGAAATAAATAAGGTGGTTAACCCGTATCATGTAAGGGACCACAAGTAGTTAACAATAATGTAATAAGCCCATGGTATTATAGATGGTATTGAGGGAATCATGGTAATGACCCATGGTATTGCATGTATGAAGCCTATATAGAGGCTAAAGACTCCCCATTGAGAGATGTAAAGGAATATTGTATGAATAGGCATATGGCTTGTGGAGTGTTCTCCTTCCTTAAGGAGTGAATGTATGGTGTTGCCCTACCTTAAAGGTTTGATCAATAAAGTGAAGCATTTCTATCTTCTTATTTCTCGGTATATTTGTATTATGATATATTTTCAGATCATATCTATAATAGGTGGTATTAGAGCACTTCTTAGGCAAAGTGGAGAATTTTTTTAATTTTTTTTTGCATAATTTTTTATTTTTATTTTTAATTTATTTATTTATTTTTTCAAGGAAGCAACTTTGCAGATCAAATCTGTACGATTTGGGGCAAAATTTGCAGAATCTAATTGCAGATCTGAGTTGTTGGTGAAAAAATACCCAATTTGAAAACAAAAAATCAGCGATTCGGAGTCCAGATAAGGGAGATATAGTTGATTTAAAAATCAGGGGTGTTGCTGACATTTTTCGGGGCGGAGAATTTGCATATCATATTTGTACAATTTGGGGCAAAATCTACAGAATCTAATTGCAGATCTGAGTTGTTTACGAAAAAATACTCAATTAAAAAAAAATCAGTCGAATCGGAGTTTGAATGAAGGAAATATCGCTGATTTAAAAATCAGTGGTGTTGCAGACATTTTTCAGGGTGGCGAGTTTGCAAATCAGATTTGTATGTTTTGATGCAAAATCTAATTGCAGATTAGGGTTTTTGGCGAAAAAATACCCACTTTGAAAAAAAATCGGTCAAAACAGAGTCCAGATGATGGAGATATCGCTAATTTAAAATCAATTTTCTTCTTTTTTTTTTGTTCAGATTTTTTTTTCAGATTTTTTTGTGAAGGCAGGACAGTTGCAGCACGAATCTGTATTTCCAGTGCCTACATCGGAATTTCTATCACATGGACAGATGTAGAATGGTGGTTCCATTTCCGAAAATAGGTCATAATAGGGATTCTGAACAATATTGACTAAATTGTGGCCATCTCAAATTTTCGCCAAATGAATTTTTTTCAAAACCCTCTTCATGGCGATTCTATATTTTACAGGAAAAGATAATGGTCATACTATTGAAGAATACATAAAAGAAAAAAAGTGGTTATGGGCAAACAATTGGAAATTTTAGGTAGTGGAGCAATTTAGAAATAAGACGGCCACATAGTGGGAATTACTTAACAAAAAGAAGTGTTACAACCTGCCAAATGACGAATTTGAAAAATTCCTTTTAGACAGATGGTCTCATGCTAGAAAACAAGATAATGAGAAACATGTGGGGTTATGTTCTACTGGTATCTGTTTATTACATGTTCATGGATATATTCAGAAGGAGAAGATCATTATGTCTATAAATCCTAGTTGCAAGCAAAATCTTATAAATGTCAATTTGGCAAAAAATTACAAGTTCCAGCAAAACAAATAGAGTACACACAGGTTAATAATGAGCAGGTGCAAGTTTATAAAGATTTGAAGATTTCTATGGATATGTATTGCATTCCGATTTTTAAACTTCAGATATGGATAACATGGATGTTGCTTTGGGATACTCTTGGATGGAATCTATGGGTATTATCAATATTAATGTGCAGAAGAAATACCTGAAGCTATGGTATAAAAAGAAGAAAATTACATTACAGGATATTTCCATCAATAAACATGTAGAGTCCACAGAGGCTGAAGCAGAAGATGTTCCAGGGACTAACATATCAAATGATGAGCCCTTGATGGTCAACAACCAAACACAAACATCAAACCAAGTACAAGAAAAGCAGGGAGAATCAGATGAAACATAAAATGTTACAAGTACTGATATATCAAATGAGGATTCAGTGGTTGAAGTAATATTGGAAGATAAGAAACAACAACAGGCACCACAACATGTACTAGATACCAATCAGGCTCCATTAGGTGGTGAATTCAAGAAAAAAACATTGTTGATTAAAACTTCAACATAACACCACCCACATCACCCCGCAAGAAAACAACCAACAAGATGGCAACGAATTAGCCACAAGGACAATAACCCCCGCATGACAGATAGAGAGGAGCAATGATCCACCTACTACACCTCAACATAAAAGAGCCGCCAGAGTCAACTTCCATCTCAAACGAGCGAGGCACCAACTAGATCAAGGGTTCACCTTTATCTTGGATGGCTAGATGCACGTGCATGGTACCAGTGGACTACTCTTTTGAGTAGATCTTATTATTTGTGTTCTTCGTATGTTTCGGGGATGAAACATGTTAAGGGGGGTGGAATGTAGTATACCTAGGGGGGATAATATGGGGTA
>APFE030692248.1:0-10326 GCA_000404065.3 Pinus taeda | reverse complement strand
TATTGCCAACAACCACATTGTAGTGAAAAAAAATCTAGTGCATGCTAGATTTCTTCGAGCCAAAATAGAAGCATGTTGTCAATAAAAACATTGCAAGGTGAAGAAAATCTAAAACGTGTTAGATTTACACATAGCATAAACACAAACAAACAACAACATTTTTGCCAAACAAGTAGTTCAACAAGACGTGAGTAAAAATGCCTTATAACTCCCTTTATCAGACATTGCCACTCAACATCTGGAATTTTTGAAGTACTTATAAAACCTTCAATAGATGGAAGTTTATTAGGAGATAGTCTTTTAGGCTTCCCGTGGCCAAAATGAATAAACTTTATCAATAGAGATCTACAAGATCCCACTCACAACTTAAGCAACAGATAAGTCCACACGTGAAGTTAAAGGATCCTTTCTAAGTATTTGAAATTCCACCATTAATTCTACATAAAATCGTGAACAAAAGCCATCAATTCCTTATTCCAAGAGGCAATAATTTGATTGTGTGTGTCATGTTTATTTTTAAAAGCAGTTATGAAGGCTTCATTTTCAAATAGATATCACCTCGCATTGTGGCATATAAGAAAAACATACAATGATCGCCACTAGCATGCTGCCTGAGAAATTCAACGGAAGGGGGCATAAGATGCAATTATCTAAACAAAACCTCGTAGTTTTTCCATTTTGGGACACATTTGTAGCAACACTAGCAATTTGAGCCAAGTTGTAAGACATATACCTCCTGTCAAATGCCACACTTATCTATCCGGAGCCAAGGGTAATGGAAACAAGCCATTTGTCAATGATTTTGCTCCCATCTTCAACTATGCATACATCTATAATATGCAATTTTGTCACAACACTTGAGCTACTAAATAGATTTGATATTTGAAATTTTCAACACTTTTTTTTATTTTTTTTTTATTTTTTTTTTATTTTTTAGTTATTTTTATTTTTATTTTATATTTTTTATTTTTTTATTTTTATTTTATTTTTTTATTTTTATTTTATTTTTATTTATTTATTTATTTATTTATTTTTTTCAGGAAATAAACTCCTTAGAATGGAAAATGTGGGACCCATAGAGACAACGTATTTCTGGCATGGAAATGATAATCTTGTTTCCCGAGTTGACAATAACACTTGATCAACTGACATAAAAACCAATAATACAACAAAACCATGATCTTTAAATTTGTTAAATAATCATTTGATTCTCTGTTCAATAACATCTTTTGTAGAGTTAGACTTCGAAGGCATACAAATAATTGTAGAATCAGATAATCCCCAAGAAAGCGTTTTGCTAACAGAAAGTGGAAGAAATTGATCTTGGAACCTTCCAGGCAAGTTTTTACCTCGTAAATAATACATTTTTGCACTTGGTGATCTTGAAGGTATAAAATGACCAGGGTTCAAATACATATTAAGGACCAAACCCAAAGGATCAAATAAATAAAGAAATCCATTTGAAACTATCAATGGAAAGTCACATAGCAGGTAACAACTCAGTAAGCCTGAGCCATAGCTAAGGGTTTAACCTCAAAGTTTCCATGGAGGATTAGAATGGAGAATGCATATTTCCTCCATACTTAGCACAGTCTCTTCAAAAATAATTATGAGAGCAAGCCCCTCAAATTCACCTAGATTAGGTTGAAGTAAATATTTTCATCGGTGATCCCACTTATCATATATAATGTGTAATTTCTTTCTTTGGCATTGGTCTGCTATCTCTGACAAGTCAAACAATATAAGGTCGTCATTCCCATATCTCTAAAACAATTCAGTTATTCTAGTATGATCCATACAAGGCAAATCTTTTGACATTTCTTGATCTATAAATGACATATATCGTAGTGACTTTGCACCAAGTCACTCAGCCAAATCATTGCTTATAAATCAACAAAGTGTAATGGTGATTCTCTGTTGTGAAGACCCATATGAAAAGTGTTGTAATGATGATAAGACCAATGCAACTACTACTAGGATACCAACTCACCTATCCCTTTATCCTACAAAACACTCCTAGGTGTGAAATCCTTTTTTTGCCAAGTGTTTGCTTGTAAAAGGGGAAAGTAATGAATAATTGAAACTGGTAGAATAACTTTCTTTGAGGAAAACAGGATGGAAAACATGAAGCCTCATCTCCATACCAAGCAAGTAAGGCTAACTAGGCTTGATTGATATCCATGACCGAGGAACTATATTAGTGGTAAGATTTGTTGTTTGCGCTATGATTGGTGATGAACCTTGAAAGACACACGTGCTATCATCTTCAGAATGTTAACAGTTACACATCCATGGCATCTCTGGTTCTTCCAACTTCTATGACATAATCAGTGTAGTTGAAGCCTTGGAGATTTCTAGATCCAGTGTTCTTAGAAGAATGTGGCAGGGTTAGAATTTGGTGTCCAAGTAGTTACTCACCTTTATCACAAGCTAACCAACTGGTTTTCCTATTCTATATTACTCTCAAGATCTACTTACATGCCACAAACAAAAGAAGGTATTGTAGAAACAATCTCTCTCTGTTTCTAAAGGAAAACAATCTCTGTGAAATGACCTAAGATAATTTTTTGTTATTTTTGTAATAGTTGCCTCGAGAACATTGTTGGAGAACTCATAATCCATTGCAGCATTTGAAAATGACACGGGGCACTGATTCTCAAGCATTTCTTGTTTGTTAGAATGAACTAGGTCCTATAAAAGGTAAGTCTATCAACCCAAAATTTCCTTCCACAACTGCAGGGTTAATCTAGCTAGACTCCATCATGTTGGTTTGTTAAAATTGGCAAATAGGGCCAAATTCCACTTTGGACAGCTACTATGGGAAAGATTATTGCAACAATAAATTCCTTTCTTCGATAAGACTAAAATCAATCTAAAGATCGCCAAATTTGGATAAGGAAAATAGGTTTTCGAATTTATGTTCTCTCAAGTAAATTTATAAGGTTAGCCTCATCCTTATGTCGACTCATCAAGACTAATGGTCACGTCCCATGAGCCCCCATCGAATTGTATATATAGAGGTGTCCTCTCACCACATTTCGACATATCCAAGTGCATCATCCACGCCTCTGAAAAAGGTGGACATCTAAGGCAAGGATGTAGGTGTCAAGAGTCAAGTTTATGAAGATGTTTATCTCTATTTAGGGTGCAGTTTCCTTGGGAGAGAGTCACAAGTCTGAGGCACCATGGGTGGAGGCTAGAGGATTGTTTGGGAAGTTTAACTCTTGATTATGAGAGTGAGTTTCTTGTTGGATAGGGATGTAGTCATAGGTATGCTCATTGGGTATTTTTCTGTGCCATTTGGTGTGTTGCATCTCTATTACAAGCCACAGAAAGAGGGCTGCTACAACAACTTATTGGTAAGCAGTTTGGAGGGTGTAAAATCCTTCTCTCTAGGCCATATATGCCCAGTCTAGAGTGTAGCTAGGTCAAGCACTCTTCCATGTGTTTGGGACTGCGCTGTAATCTCTCATAGGTCCAAACTGTAGCAAGGAGGAAGATGCATCCAAGAGGGAGTTCTGCATGATGTTTGGGCTTGTCATAGTTGGATTTTTCTCTCCTACAGCAGGCCACAGCCCTAGCTATGTGTTACAAGTAGGCCGCGGGCCTTGAAAACCTTGGACAGGAGGTTGAAATGCTGGCAGGAGGCTGCAGGCCTTGGATCTCTTGGATGGGAGACTATGACTCTTATCTTTTGTTTGATTAATAGTCCAAACTATCAGCAAATTGGAACATAGGTGTTTGGAGGAAGGCCACAGTCAAGTAGGGGTCCAGGAGCAAAGAAAGAAGGTTGTAATAGTTTGCCATCAAACCTTCTCAATAATTGGCATTATCTCAGTTCATCATTACAAAAGTGTTTCAGCCCTTTAGGACCCTCGACCTGCATTGTTTCTATGACTCACATTTTATGATTTGCATTCTATAAACTCTGGCCTACTTGGTGTTCATAAGAATCACTACAGATCTCTCCAGTCGCATGACAATGACTCATTATGTCTACACAACACCTTGATATGTAAAATAGTCTGTTCAAACTCCATATTGACCATGATATGATGGATAAGATATGACACATGGAAATTGATACTCTGCAAATCCCATTATAGTGACCACAATTCTCATCAATAACATACTTGTACTATTGTAACCTTGTAGTATAACATAATTCAGATTTCATTAACTTCGTACTAATCAAGCTTGCACTTGTGATTATTATTTGAAGCTGTCTAAACTATAATCTAGCCAAAGATAGCTTGCTCCTGTAATACGACCTTATCTCAGTGCCCTGAAATCAGTATCTATGACATATCTCCTTAGATCTAGGTTATAAATTGACAAGAACCTCACATAGAAGTAACGTTGACAAGGTTAAGTCTTTAGCACAGTAAACCATGTAGCTGCTGATATATGATATAAATATAAATGGCACAATCCTGAGGATGAAGATAAATGACAGAAGCATCATATGGGGTTCAAGTTGATCACACTCTTGTATTGTGTCAATCTTTGAATATCTAATTTTATTAGTTGAAATACCTCTGTGGATCAAATCTGAAGAATATAATTTGAGGTAGTATGTCTTAAGATTTTCATCTTGTGAAGATCACCCTTTGAACACTATGATGATTACCTTGTTCACTTGATCATCCATAATTGATTGGTGGCTTACTACTATTGAATATTGCTATATCCCTTCTGGAGATTGAAATATCCAGTCACTGTCTGTAAAGAAATAGCTCAAAAGGTCACTTCAATTGCTTCTCCAGATATTCTATTGACAATACTTTCAGATAGTCACATTTGTTGAGAGTAGGTGTCGTATGAATTTTGCAAAGGCTGAGAATTGTGAAAGTCTTGACATTGAGATCACTATACATGAGTAAGTACTACTGCATACACAATTGTGAAATAACGATTGCAGGGTAGTATAATGCACATCAAGATTTAGAGTCGATGTTCTTGGTGGTGCCTTGGGTTTTTCTTTGAGTGAGATTTGTCAAAATTTTGTATAGCTGATTTACAGTATTGATAACTCATATGACAAGATGCATGTGGAAGAAGATGAAAGATGGAAGACTTGCTGATCAGAAGTTCAAAGGCTTGTTTAATAGCTTAAGCAAAGCAACCAAGGCTTTCGAAGTATTTTCCATATGTCTACAACTGAATAGAATATTAAAGCAGTTTCTTTGATATCCTGGGAAGTCAGAATATGTTACTATTAGTATGATTATGTATGACAGTCAAGGTATATCTTGATGATGTATTGGCTTCAGTTTTCCAGAAGTACAATACCTTCATTTGGCATATTCAACCTTGAATAAAATCTATTGTTGAGATTCATAATCTGTTGAGCAGTCAATATATCTCAAGGTCTATATTTGATGATAGGTGTATCTAGGTCTTTATAGTGATTAGGGATTGCTATAGAGTCAGTTTCAATAGATTCCCAAAAACTGTTATTTTTTACAGTTTGTTTTTTTCCTAGAAACAAGAGTTCCAGGGCTCACATGGTAGAGATGCTTAAGTAGATCACTCCTCAAAGTGATTTTGTTTTGATAGGACCACAAATGTCACTATGAATTAACTCGTGTTTTTTGTTGCTCTCAATTTAGATATTTCAAAGCTATCCATCTTCTGCTTTCCAAAAACACATGCTTCAGCTTTGACGCCAGGTCAAAATTGAAGCAAATTAGCATCATGTTATCACTGAAACTGGATCACATAGATCATTCAATAAGACAAAAATACTATGAAATGAGACACTGACAATTTTATTACAAAGATAGAGCAAAAGAAAATGGATTTGGAAGCACATGAACACGTAATAGAGCTTTTAACACCAAACATTCCAATTCTTATGACTCTTTATTTGCCCAATAACCTTTCACTTCCTATAATCTCTCTCTCGCCACATATGTAGCCAAGTTTGTCCTCTTATTGACTTGCCATTTTACAGACCCTCAAATTACACCACACAATTGTTTCATGTACACTAATTTCAAAATTTTACCATTACTTTAATGACCTAACATTTTAAAAACAGAACCAAGGCAAGCCTTTTAGGACCTTCCCTATAATAACTCACATCAAATCACAAGATCCCAAAATGGCTTTTCCTGGTTGCAGTCAACCTCTGACAGATATGTCACCTATACTAAAGTGACACAAGAAACATGATTGCCATAATGTATGACACAAATTCGCATCATTAAATATGGTGTGACCCACCATAAGCCTTATGCATTAGATAGGGAATTGTTTGCCGGGGAAAATAAAGTGGAAAGATGAATAAAGTGTAGGATGATTTTGGTGAGATCTAACCAATTTTGGGAACAAAGGGTAATCACAACAAATATGCACAACTGTGGTATCATTAAAATAACCTATTTAATCATTAATGTTTGTGCACAAAGCTACCAATGAAATAGTGATCCTCATTAATCCTTAGTGACAAACAAAGAGCATCAAGACAAAGTGTGCTAAAATAGTCTGTAGTTGTCGCTAATACATGTAAAAATTACCTTAATGGCTTTCTTGGAAGTTTTCTAAATCAAATCCTCTTGGAACTATCCTACTACAGAAATACAAATACACATAAGAACCATTAGACTATATTTTCAAAAGGCTGTTCACCAAAACCCTAGTTGGTTATTAGAGCATGATAAAATTTATTTCCTGTCATATCTTCACTTTTATATATAAACTCTTGTGTATGCAAGTTCAGCCTTTTAGGATCTGAAGCACCCATGAAAGTGCCTCTGCATATCATTGATCACATAAAATAGTTTGAAAACAGTTGAATTAATACATGAATACACATTGAGAAACAAAATCTGCATGGCATGCTGGCAGAATATCGAGTATAACAACAATTGTTATGCATAACATAAATAACTTAAAATATTGGGACAAGAGGCAATTATCATTTTATATCATAAGCCTTTCTAATTCCTTCAAAACCATTCCAAGGTGCACCAAAGACATCATTTCAACTGGATTGCCTTCTTGCAAAAATTTACAGTGGTCATCAAATACATTAAAGGTACACACAACCACAGTTCTATAGATGTTCTGGGAATACCAAAGCCACTCCATTCCCTCCATCTATATTAAACGTTCCTGAATCTATGAAAAGTTGAAACCCATCCCCCCGTCAAAATTGGCACAAAGAAGCAACCAAGGGCACCCACAATAAAGAATAACATGCATAGAAGCCAACACTTAGCACATATCTGAAATCATGCTGCTAAGGTCTTGGGCTTATAAATCCATTTACCAAAATTATTTTCCCACACTTGGATAAGCATATCCCATTTTGCTCACGTGTTTCTTGAAAAGAAAAGGAATTCCTAGGAATTTAAAAATCTGGCTTGCCTTGACCCAAACCCACCCTTGTGTTTTAAGTAAATCTGGCATCTTCTGTGAGCTATGCCTTTAAGTCAATCGGGCATGTTTTGTGAGCTCTACCTGTAGCAATAGGTTTTCACTCATTGAATGTTTAGAGCTAAGGGCCTTGCAGAAAATGCCTAAGTAATCTATAACACATTATCAATTGACTCCAATCTAGAACAATGAGTTTTAGCCCATTCAAAAGATTATTTGGATACAGTTTGTGCAGATGAATCCACTTTAATGACACCTTTCTTGAACCTATGAGATATCATACATACATTGGCCTCTATTTGGCAACTTGATCGGAAAAGGATTAACTCTGGTTTACACTCTTTAAGAGAGAGGCAAGGTTAGATCTTGGTGAATATCTTAAAAGCCTTTAGAGAAATTGGCTCAAATGCAAGAGGTAGAATAAAGGGATACCACGCTATCACGTAAGTTTTTTCAAATCTGGTTTTGATGACAAGGATGTTATGGCCATAATGACTGGGCCATTCCATGCCTTCACAGACTGCAATAATATTGGCGATGATGAATCACCCTTTGATGAAACAAGTCTGCCCAAGTTTGATAATAATCATGAGAATATGCTTGATTATGAGCATTGAGCTTTGGTAAGACTATTACATGTGACATTCAACAGAGTGATAGGCTTCCAGCTCATAGTCACTTTGGAATCATTGGGTTTGGGTATAAACTTGATAATACCTTTGTTTAAGTTGGTTCTCAATGATTGCTCTTGTGATGGATTCTTTGTAAACCTATACAAAATGTTTGGATTGACAAAGTACTAGGTAGCATTATAGAATTCACACTGGAATCTGTCTAATCCCAAGACTTACCATCATCATTGATCATGTTTGAGAGGGTAGCAGCGAGCTTACCCAAGGTCAAAGACTAGTCACACAATATTCTTTGTGCTTAGTCTTTGCAATTGAAAATTCTTTTGTAGGGAGAATTAAGAAGTAAAATGTTTTTCAATTTCATCTTTTAAGCCTACCCTTGGTTGATTTGATAGTGGATATTATCTTCAAGCCTTCTTTTGAATATAGATCCCCTAACAATCCTTGCGCTATGATATTCTGCAGATGATTAGATCATAAACAATCATACAAACATAAACTGTTTTCCATTGAGAAGAATCTATATACCCCTCTCAAGGTCCTGCAAGGCAAGGACATGGATTGAAAAGAATATATATACTCTTCTCGAAATAATATATATATGTTATGCATGAGGTTAATTCTGTACTATCTTGAGGAAAAACAAAAGGCTTGGGTTAGATCCGGTAGTCCAGAGGGAATATCTTCTATTGCTTGTCTAATTGAGGGCTTTCTTGAGCATTGGGGCCCTGGTTTCTGATGATATGAAAATACCTTTCAAGACCTTGTGGTAGACGTACAAGAAGAAGAATCTCCCACCTCTCTTGAAGATGATAATAGTATCACTGAAAAAGACCCTCCAAATTCACAAGATTAGTTCTTGGACAGGCTACTTGTGACCAACGTGGCCCCACATTAAACCCCATCCTCATCAAAGAACAACTATGTTTTGATGTATCTTTCCTAGATTCTATGAATGATTTTCATGAAAACAAGGATCATGATAATAATTTTCACCATTGTGAGGATGCCAGTCATGATTTCCTATATGACAAAGTGATAAATAGAGGAAATGAAGAATTTTTTAATATTTCCACCGATGATACAACCCAAATGCATTTCTAGACAGGTAGAAACCATGTTTCTACCCCAAAAGATCAACCATATGAAAAGGATGATGAAGATCATGCTTCCCTTGTTGATAATTTAAATCCTAAAAACACTTTTGAGGTCACTGAAATATAGTTCAATCACACTAATCCTATTTTCATAGACACTGAAATTAAGGGAGCTGTAGACTTTCATGGTAATATACTTGGCACCTCAACATTTCATTGTGAGTTTGAGGAGTAATGTAACCCCCACATTGCACTTTGATGTTAATCATGATCATGTAAGAAATAAATGGAAGTAATCATGATTTCCTACAGTTTGAGGTCAATAAACTCAAAAGGTTTTTCAAAGCCAACAAAGTAATAATGTGACCTTTATTATTATCTGAGTGAAGAAACAATTAATATTATAGTTCAATCCTCAAAGGTCCTATATCATGGAATCCAACAGTCCTGCTATTTTTTATGCCTACAATCTGAATTTATTCCTCAAGCCTGATGGGATAGGGAAGTCTCTTCCTTTTACTGTCAATACTCATCTAGAAGAAAATGTTATTGACATATGTGATGGATATTCCTTGGTAGACGAACAAAGGGTATGTTATAAACACACAATTATTGAAGCTTTCAGTCATACAGATCGATTTCCACCTCTAGATGGCTCTATTGTTGACAATAATAAGGTTGGACAGCCCAGAATATTGATGAAACCTATAATGAAACCCTCGATGACATATACAACTACAGTGCAGAGAATGACAACAATCTCAAGAAAATAATTGATGAAGAATACAGGCTTGACCAAATAAAAAATTTCTCTCTGGACCACATCAAATGCAAAGATGTTCTCTTCTTCATGAACATGTGGACAATCATTCATGCACTAGATTTTTAAAAGGAAATGTAGACAACAAACCTCTAACAAATCCACATGAAGTCAACGCTGAGGGACAATTTTGGGGCCTAGAAAAGGTGCACTCTAGAATGATCGATGATATAGGTCAAAATGATCTTGAAACTAGCAAGAGGATGTTTTTTCAACCTAGTCATAAACAAGATCTGGCTGCTCTGACCATTCAGCTTATGGGGTTTAGGGTTTGATGGTGATACAAGCACCGTTATGAAGTGTTGTGTCTTTATATCAATTTCTCGGCATTATATTTCGTAAACAGACTCTAAGACGTTACTTATAATGGACCACTATAAAACAATCAGGTTCC
>APFE030692246.1:111492-169198 GCA_000404065.3 Pinus taeda | reverse complement strand
AAATACTCCGTTCTTGATCTTGAGTTTCCTGCGAATCAGCCTCCTCTGAATCCCATGGGCCGAATTCCACTTTCAACCCATTTGCTGCATAATAGAAAGTCTCCCTTGCACTAGCAGTTTCGTTTCTGAAATCAATATTTTCATCCAAAGGAGAAAGGCTTGGAACCCCAGTTCTTATGAAATGTTTAACAAGGCAAAGCAAGTATTTGCGATAAAACTCCATCGTGTTTGTGTCTTCTCTGCCTGGAATAAGCAATTCATGGCACTCACACTCGCCGGAAGTCTCTATATATTTCAAACATTTACCACATTCTAAGACTCTGTTTATCCTCTCTGATCTGATTTCAGTTTGAACCTGTACGCGGGCTTGCTCCATTTTCGCTTATTAAATAAACGAGGCTTGTGGTCTATTCAAAATATGCATAGAACTTTGCGGCTCATTGAAATAATCACAACTAATTTTTACTTTCCAAAGGGGAACATGTGTTAATATATCGTGACCGTTTCTATCTCACATAGGCCGACATCGTGTTCGTTAAGGATCAAGATGGGTAACTCAACTTCGACATAGATAGATGGTTTACCAATTTCTATATAAATGCGATGTGATTACATTTAATGATTATATTGGAATAGTTATTAATATTATCTATTAACTTTATAGAGTACATAACTATACAATTTCGAAAGCCATAAACAACTATATCTAAATGATAGCCCTATTTCCTTATTTCAAAAATGTATGTGTGTGGTGACTCTCTTCTCACAATAAATTGAAGAGTACATAACTATACAATTTCGAAAGCCATAAACAACTATATCTAAATGATAGCCCTATTTCCTTATTTCAAAAATGTATGTGTGTGGTGACTCTCTTCTCACAATAAATTGAATAATAAGAATGAAGATTGTTAAAATTGCATTTTCTCATTTTTGTTTTTAAATATTAATACATTTTTTGTTTTTAAATATTAATACATTTTTTACTTATTAATATTATTAGTTTTTTTTATGTTAATATGTTTTTTACCTATCAATATTAGATTTTTTTCCATGACACCTTGGTTCGTGTCTATAGAGCACAACCACAACATTGAATTCTTGATTTTTTTCCATGACACCTTGGTTAGTGTCTATAGAGCACAACTACAACATTGAATTGAAAATGTTGAGAGGATTATGGAAAATGTTTGGAAAAAAAAAATTGAATCTTCTCTAATATCTTTCCACAATATTGCTCAGGTTTCCTTAAAAATATATTATAGACATTTTTTTACTAATATTGTAACAATTTTCTATTTATAGATAACACTAAGTTTGATTAAAAATATTTTATGGAGTTTATACTTCAACAATTTTCTAAAAAATGATATTTAGGAATTGAATCATAGGTGCCATGTTTAAAGTCAACGCAGTTACAGAGTTAAGGCCATGTTTAAAGTCAACGTAGTTATGGAGTTAAGACCATATGTCTCGCATATCAACTTGAGTCCTCACCTTCTTAGGGAACCTAAGTTTGATGTTTACATGTCCGCACCATCTCGAACAAACACAAGAGGTATATCCAGCTGCTACAGGTCTCACTTCGAGGTTGGCATATATAGTCAGGTAGGTTATAATGCTATCTCTGTACCCTAGATTTGGGGTTTCTACTCGTGATAAGCTTCGTATCTAGAGACGAAAGGAAACACTAGTTAAATTAGCAGTTTCTGTGATTGGAAATATTGGCCTTCTTGACTATGTAATGTCAATTTCTATCTTTTTTGGTAACATCCTTTCTCACATGTGCATGTTTACTAGTTTTCTATCTTTTCTAATGATGTTTCCTCTGCATGTTGATAATTGGGTTCTCTGTTTTAAGCTTGAGTTTTCTGTGCAAGCCCTATGGAGAGTAAGGGTTCTATTAAAAGATCAAGGCCGATTCTACGAACTCAGGGCTCAAGGGTTCATGGAGGCCACCGTTTTTATGCTGGCGGAACCTCCCACTCTCGGAGGGTCATTGTTTATATATGCTTGTTGGCTCAGGTGGTGGAATTTTGATGGGACGCAGTGTTATCCGGTGATTCATTTGATTTTCTGATCATACATTAAATTAATGCTTGTCTTTTGGATGGCTCTCTATATAAATCATATTCTCGGTCCACCTACGTTGTATCCACTTTTCGCCTTTGTACAGTGGGATGGTTTACGAGTGAGGAAAGGTGGAGGAAGGGTGAAGAAGGGGGGCTCATCCTTGGTAGATATGGTGAAGTCTCAGCCTTGCGGTGAAGCCTTAGGTCGAGGCGAAAGGGGCCGCAGACACCAGGAGGGAAAAGGAAAAGAAACTGGTTCGTTTTCCGGTCGAACTATGTGACGGAGGACTATGAGACAGAGTAGTGTGCAGCAAAGGGGTCAGAAAACAAACAACGAGATTATTCTAATGACAGTTTAGGCATGCTGCGAAAGAATCCCAACAGAGGGGTTGGAAAATGAACTCTGAGATTCTTCAAGCCACAGTTTAGGTATACTTCTAAGACTTTGTTTATCCTCATTGATCTGATTTTAGTTTGAATCTGTACGTGGGTTGCTCCATTTTCACTTATTAAAACAACTTTGCAGCTCATTCAAAATTTTATTTGCCAAAGGGGGACACATGTTAATATAGCATAACTGTTACTATGTCACATAGGCCGACATCGTGTTCATTAAGGATCAAGATGAGTAACTCAATGTCGACGTAGATAGATCATTTATTAATTTTTTTTATAAATCTGATGTTTTACATTTAATGACTCGTTTTAAAAGCCTTCTAAAATAAAAATATGTATTTCATGTGGAGTTGATTGTTGATATTTATTTTGTTTTTTTAATTTAATGATTATATTGGGATAGATATTAATATTATTTATTAACTCTATAGAGTACATAATTACACAATTATTTATGAAAATGTTTTTTGCATCCTAATTCCCTTCCCTGTAGATGTGAAAACAAGTGAAGTAGTTAAAAGAACTTATCAACCTCTTACTTTCATTAAAGATGGACATAAAAGAAATGTTTTTCCAAATTTAAAAGTCATTTAACCAATTGATGACCAACATGAAATCCCCAAAAACTTGGATATGAGTACACTCTTTAGCCAAGGTAAAGAGGAGAAAATTCTTGCAATCTAGGAGTTCATCCTTGTTATTGGATCTAGGGCCTAACACCATTTTTACTTTAAAAAATGAGAAACTAAAATCGAGAGGATAAAGCCCCCACCATTGTTATTCTCGGAGTTAATTGATGCACCATAAAAAAAAATACCAAGGGCATGGATGTTCAAGATTTTCTACAATTACCATTATAGGAGGGGCGACCGCTTTTTCTGGGAGAAATGAACTAAAAAAGGCATGGCTTCAGTCATAGAGTGCTAAACAATTGAAGGATTCTCTTGGAATATGGCTTTATTTTGATCCAACGACACACCCGAGGAAAAAACTAGGGGTGGATTTTTCAAGGCAACACATGATGGATTTGAGAGTCAATTTGTCTTCTCCCCAACCCTATCCCCTGATTCTCCTACAACCCATTTGCATATATGCCAAACCTGCTAAAAGAAGGGCAAGTCATGAAAATGTTCATGGCATATTCTTTTGTATTCTCACACAAGGAGCACCAGCTAGGCCTTTCCAGATATTTCTGAGAGTATCCCAAGTTGGGGCTTTGTTTTCAATTGGACACCACATAAAGAAAGATTTTATAGGGAATTTGGCCTTCCAAACTTTCTTCCACCATAATTTAGTGATAGGGTCATGTCTTATTACCATAAGCTAAACATAACTGAGCTTAGGGGTGTAAGCACAAAATGGGGATATGCTCCAAATAAGTAGAGCCTTTGTGAAAGTGCTCCATCTCTTGTGGTAGCCTTCATTCAGATTTGGGTCTCCAAAAAAAGGTCATCCTTGACTATTTTGTGTGTGTGATATGAAAGTGATATGGAAATAAATTAGTCAACATGGATCCTCAAATAGTTTTTTTTTGTATTGAAATATTTTTTAAAAGGATAGATAATTATACATCTCCCTCACACTCAAGTAAAAATATAGGATATTTTACTTTTGTTTTAATTATTACATGTTTTTGTGTTTTTAATCAAAACTAACCCAAGTATGTATATTTATTTTTGTTTTTTTAATATAGTAGACATTGTATTTTCATGTGTGCTCGACCTGGAGTATTGTAATCATCATAAAATGTGTTAACTCCAGGTTGAACACAAATGGAGCTACACATGTACTACATACCAAGCTACACAATAACTAATAACGCTACCATATTTAGCATGGAATTATTAATGTTCTATAATGATTTTAATTAAAACTAACCAAACATACGTAGTCAATTTTTATAAATAATCATTTTTTGTTATGATAACGAACGATATTTTTTATTTAAATAATATTTCATTTTTAATTTAAAAGTTAGATGTATCATTTCCTTCATGACTTTCTATTACTTCTCTCAAACCATTTCATTTACTGTACAATCTGCATAAATACTCTTATGGATGTGAGGCGAGTGAATCTCTTGACCTTGCCCATCACAATTCTCTAATCCCTTCATGAGCTTCTATTATTTTGTGATTGCTTAGAGGCCATGGCAAAATTTTAAAATATTCGAATAATAAATAATCATAAGTATTAAATTATATTTAAAAAATAAATAAATTATATTTAAAAAATAAATAAATTATGTTAACTTTAAATTAAAGTTGTATAAAGACTTGAACTTATTTTTTAAAATAAGAATCTATAATCTAAAATAAAATTTAAACCCAAATTTCATTCAATAAGCAAAGTAAGAAGCCATTAAAAGTAGTTCTAGATGATACACAAATTTAAAAGTAGATTCCATTATCAACCTTTCAGTTTTGGTGTTCATATCCATCTACATTTGAGGGCAGCTGATATCGGCATAGTGGACAAAAATTACTAATTCTAAGCCACTTAATGATGCCTTCACTATGATAAAAGTGATTGCATGGAAGTATTTTGGCTTCATCACCAGCACATATCGGGTCTATGTAGATACAACAACATGCGCGTTCACTTTCAATTTAGATTACGTGCATAGGCAAACTTTCAATGGCATATTTCGATGTAGGAGGAGGGCCATTGTTGAAATTATCATCATCAAGAATAATGATTTCATATTCTTCTATTATATTCAAAAGAAAGTAGTATATAATATGGTCATATCCATCAATACTAATCTGGTTGCCAGATCTATTTCCATTCAACTAAACTCATACTCAATATCGTCATATCCATCAAAACTAATCATGTCCTCAAATTCATCTGCATTCGTGCCCAACACATAGTCATACTCTACATGAATTCCATTATAATTAATGTGCTCAAATCCATCGAAAATCCCATAGTCGTCCTATACGGGAATTTCACTATAATTAGTGTGGTCATATCCATAAAAAATCCCATCAATTTTGTAAAATCACCATCTTAATTCTAAGTTATTTAGCGCTTTGTTGACACTACGATTAACACCATTCAAAATTTTGCCTACACTTAAATTTTAGAGACTAATGAGGATCTTACAATCTTTTGTTCCATGTTCACTTCATGGTCAATTATTTTTTGCTAAGTTTCTAAGTCTTCTTCTAAAACTCTAGTGTCAATGTCACTTGCTCACACATGCTCGACCCTTAATGAGTTCATAAATGGACTTCCTATATGCAAGATTGAACAAGCATAGTGCAGTACATCAAGACAGTGCCTGCACAATGTTCAACCCATGCTAACATTTAATATGCACTCTCCATTCACAGTATCCCTCACTTTGGTTGCAATTGTACTTTTATTTTGGTGAGTTTTCCCAATTGTTGCTTTTGTGCACCTTTGTTTTCGTAAGTGTCGCTTTAACATTTTTAGTTGTAATTTTTGCTTTTGTTCACTTTAATAAGCATATATTTCATTTTACCTTCACTCTAGCATGTGTCAATTTCAATTTCCTTAGCATTTTGCAAGTGTCGTTTTCACATTTTCTTACAAACACAAGTGTCATTTTTAGTTGTTTCCTCTCATGTATGTGTCATACCTTTGCATATCACTAGAGGAAATTATAGCGCACTATCTTGCATTATATTGTCCTACGTATCATAAGAATATGACAAGATACATTCTTGTAGCTCAGCACACTTTTTGGTCACAGTCGACACTTGTGTTGCAATGTGTGTTCTGGGTGTTGTAATCTAGCATTTTAATTGTCGCAATTAGAAATATGTGTTGCTTTGCTTCTATTTCAAGGTGTTATTGTTTTTCTCGAGTATTTTGAATTTTCATAGCTTGTAACAATGGCATTCATGTCTGCGATCCATGTTTGAGTCTTGTTTGGTTGCATTTCCCTCTCTTACTCTATTTGTCCCACACTTAGCCATTTCAAAGCTCTTCTTGGTCCTCCTACCCAGTGTAAGTTATGAAAGCTTTAATCCTTCACCAAGTGACGAGCATTTTCTATCCATGAGCCTCATCGATTAGATATTTTTCTCCTAGACTTGTGCACTAAGTCTTTCTTAAGGTCATCTCTTATGGTTTCACATTCAAAATATCTCCTCCCTCTCACATTGCATTAAATATCTCTTGGGAAAATTGACTTACCTTCTACTACTTACCTCAATGAACTACATAATCTCTTATTACAAGTAGCCACTGTGGAAGCAAAATGCACCAGCCTTTCCTATATATCATGGTTAAGCACATCACACACTCTTAGTGGGTAGTAATTTCTTCCCTTATGCCTTTTATATGCATTATTCCCTCTCCATGTGGTCTTGGCTCTCTTTCCCAGTGCACAATGCATCGTCAGTGACCAGTCATGCTGCCTTGTCTCTTGCAAGTGTGCACTACGCCCAAGACTTATCCTACCTTGCTTCCTCTGCACACGGTGTAGTCCTAGATCCCCTTATTAGCCACTTTCATATCAAGTTTTGCAGTCATTATATTCATGTCCCTTCAGCCCTATGCACTGTGTAATCTTAGTCAGCAGGCTCATCTCATTTATCGTCGTACTTACCCACTACACTAGATCTTGAAGAAATCCTTTTCATAGTGCAAGGCATGGTAATTATGAAAATTGGTGACTTATTAAGCCATTTTGGAGCTAAATTTAAGCCTCCTCATCAAGCCCTTCCTTCTCATTCCTTTCGCAGGCCTATCACAAGTAGCTTCTTCCATGAGATAGGTAGAGATAGGATAGTTGATTTCAATATTGATTTTTCCTTATCATGAGTGATATTCATTGGCAAGTTTACTTCCTAAAAAAGGCAAGGTGATTCTCATGGAATATGTCAAGGATGAGATACAAATAAGAACTTGCATATAAGAAGCACAAAGAAGAACCATCATGAAAACATGGAGAGATCATGAACCAAGATAGATTTAATACATTTCATGATTTCTCAAAAGGTCTCGATGTTGATCCTAGACCCTTTGGAGGGTGAAGATAAATAATAAGGAGAGTCTTAACATGAATAAGAAAAATTTAAAGTAGCAAGGAGATTGACTTGGCATTACCACATAGTATTGTAACTCCATGTCATCATTGCCAAGTCATGGTTTGTATGTGTTGAGAAATCTAGGGAAACATAGTTATGGCTACTTATTAATTTGATTTCTCTTTTACTTGACAATTCCTTATCATTAATTATTACTTCTTCATCTTTTTTATTATATTTTTCAACGTCAAGACAATTTCCAAAACTTGAAAGACAGCAAAAGAACACAAGATATAGGCACTTAGCCAAGCAAACACCTATGAAGGGGAAAACCCAATGAAAATCTTCCACTAGTAGATTCAGATCATATTGAGACAACCAAGATCCTTTTTACCAAACAACATACCTTCCTCACTCAAATCATGAAGTAAACCATTCTCCTTCTTCTTATGCAATCCTCAGTCTAAGTATTTCATCTTTCACCAACAATTCCTATAATATTTATCATTCCCTTTGTATTCGAGGTAGAATCTAAACTCCACAGATTTCTCCTTCCTTCGCTATAATAACTCCTTCGTTGTGATGATAAAAGATTTTAGTTAGACACCTTCTCTCTACCTTTTGTTCATGTGAATTATAGATCACTTACTTCACCTTCTTCAATAGGTTAAATAGTTGTTGTATATATACTCTTATTGTGTGAGGACATGACCCTTTAAGGAGGTAAACTTGATAGTTGCTTGAGGCCGAATTTAAGTGCTTTAGGTTGACTTGATGGTGGGGGAGTTTACATGTATAAAAAAAATGAAATAAATTTCTTTCTTTGACATAATGATCCCAAGAAGGGTCTAGAATACAATGATAATAATAGTGACTCAAGACATAAACCTAGAAGTCTACAATGGAGGCTTTGACATATTGACCAATGACCCAAGCATGAAACACATGCTTTAATAAGTCAATAAAAAAAATATCTTTTCTTTCTTTTAACAAATATAATTATGAAGACCGACACTACTTACATTCTTCAACAATCCCTCTTAACTAGGGAGGTATTCATATATATATATATATATACGGATGAACTAAAAATGATATGATCTATGAAGATTCATGGCACACACATTACTACAAATTAGATACTTGACCAGGGTATCTAACTGGGTGGTACTAAGGTGTGTTCCAAGCTTCAACCTTTATAGTTTCCATTAGGCTTCAGCTCTAACACCAACCCATGGATCTAGGTATCATATCCAAGGTTGGCGCTCCACAAGACTAATGATGCCCTCCCCACTTTGGGATCTATACATCATCACAGGTTGGCTAAATGTCCTCCCAAGAATCTTGTCTTCCTAAGATGCTTCATCTATCCTTGTCAACTAAATTAGATATATCCACTACTCCAAGCATGCTTCAAAATGTTCAAGCTTCTTATAGAGAGATCCAACACAATCACAACCCTAATTAATAATAGAATTTCAATATGTGTGTGTGTGTGTTTGTCAGAAACCTTTGGGGTCCTCAATCTTTCTGATGCTTCTTAGGTCATCAAAATGTCCAAACTCGATTTTACCGAAGATTCGTTTTTCAATTTACTCAGCAACACCAAACTCATCCTCATCCCTTTATCCAAGTCTTGTTCATTGATCATGAATATCAATCTGAAGTGCTTTAACTATTCTTATATCTTAATCATCCTTATGATCTTTATATAAAGTTATCAACTAGAGAAGATTAACTTTTTCAACTAAACTCCCTCTCAACTAGGGAAATATACATTTTTCCTTTATGCAAGTTTCTTCTCAACTAGGGAATAAGTTCATCAAAAATTTTATTCTTTTAGCCACATAAACTCTTTTCTTTTGCATCATCATTTCATCAAGAACTTCAATCTATCAAAGTTTCATTCCTTTAGGAACATCATTCTTTCTATGGCAACAAGATCATCTTTAATGTCATCATCATTATTATAGCTCCATCTTTCCATCATGCAAATCATTATTATCAAGTCATCTTTATTTATGAGGTAGATGAACATCTTTAAGATCATGTATCTAGAACTCCTCACAATAAGTACACCCAAGTACAAATATACAGGAGCATGAAGTTAACGTTATCAGAATAGGGTTATCATGTTATTCCAATAAAAAACAATCAAGCTTTAGGTATCAAAACCTAAACCTATTTAGGTTTACAATCAACAAGAGTTACATCTTTTCATAATCTAGATTTCAACAAATTTGCTTGGGGGTTTTGTTAAAAACCTTAGATTCCATCATCGATACATAAAGCCTTAAATATTAGCAACTAAACCAAGTTAGAAAACCAATCATAGCATTTTACATCTAGGGTTTCAATATTAGGCTCTTATAATCTCATGTCAAACTCTACTAGTGTTTGTCATGAACCCTAGATCTCATTAAAAAAATTAAATCATGGATATCAACAATAAAGTTAACATCCTAGAAATTTATATCTATGGGTTCATTACTATTTCCTTATATCAATCTCTTAATAGATGTTTTATCATAAACCCTAGATACACACATCAAATTCCAATAATTTGACCAGAATAGGGTTTCAATAATGCAGAAGCTGATGCACCTAGGTTTTCATTCCTAGGATTTTACATTGACTATTTCAAGGGTTTTGTCATAAACCCTAATTCATCAAACCCTAAAATTTTAGTGTTTCATCATTTATCCTAGATATCATCAACAAACCCTAAAAGGTTTGGGTTCCTTCATAACATTACTAAAATCCTAATCATCAAGAGAGTAGGATATCACTATATGTTCCAGAATTTATCAATAAACCTTAGGTAGACTAGGGTTTCATTATTATTGTCAACATGCCCTAAGCATCAAAAGGTAAGGGTTTTGCAGCGAACCATAATGGTTAGGGTTTCACCAAAATGAACAAATGGTAAGAGATAGTATGACAATGGTAGATTTATCTAGTTATTAATCACCCTAACACGAATCTTTATGACTCAAAACCCTAAACATAAGAAAGTTAGTAATCGAAGGAAAAATTCAAAATGATTGCATCTTTGAATCAAGAATAACTACTACAAATCCTGTACTTTTATAAATACCTTGAGTTTCCTCTTTTACAAACCTTGAATGGCTCCCTCTTCATTATAACAACATCTTCATGGCCCATTTTTATGTGATTCAACTTGTGCCCTGGGAGCTAACCTGATTTAACAAGTCACCATTCTTAATATATATACCTGCAATAATTATTTACAAGCATATCCAAAATATATGAGTAGAATAGTGTAATTATTATATAATTTTTCCATTACATTTTGAGGATTGAATTTCAAGGGATTTTGAATACAAACCTTAAATATATCTAAGGGAATTATATCAAAATTTAGATATCATTCAATTATATATATATATATATATACACTCCCATATATTAACAAGTCGTATCACAATGAAAATTTGCAAGAACTAAAATCTCAAACACTTTAATGAAAATCTCAGAATTACATACCTCTGTCTTTGATGATGAAGGATTGATGTTCCATAGAGCTTGTTTCTTATTGAAAACATATTTTTATATATTTGAGATATAAAGAATAGAGATAATACTTAGCTAATTTTCATGAGATCTTCAATGATTCTTCCATAGGCTGGTGCAAGTTAGATTGAAGAAATTCTTCTTCCAGATGTATACAAAGATGCCCAGCTTGCTTAAAGAGTTCTATATTTGAGATTCATTTTGATTTATTATTATAATATTGTGAAGGCTCATCTTTCCCTTGTGCAAAGGTCTCCTTTCAGTGTTGACTATAGTCCTTATGATGATAGTAGCTTCTAATAAGTGAGGAACATTCCAATATTGTAATTTGGTCACAATCACAGAATTCAAGGATTCAACTTTCTTCTTATGTTACTCATAAGATTCAGCTTCTTTGAGTATAGTGACACGCATTCCAAAATCTTTAAATTATTGTTCTTAGATCTTTTATGTAGAATTATGCACAACACCTCACAGAAGTCTCGTCTCCTTCTTCTAGGTTGTTGTAGTTTCAATTTTTTACCTTTATAAAACTTCTAAACAGATCGGTTCTCACTGATCATCAAGTGACATTTTTTTAGTTTCTTCTTGTCCACAATGACATGCTCCTTTTCATCCACAAACATTTACAATTTTTTTTACTTTTTTGGATCTCTCAGATGATACAATATTCATATTTTTTTATAGTGATTTCAGACCTTTATACTTGAGCATAAAACTGTGATTTTTCTTTCAAGTATTTCAACTTTTTCTAGGATAGTAATCTAGCCTCTCAAACTCTAAGAATGATCCTAATTAACTCTTTAAATTATTTTCCTCTCCTTGCTCAGGGTCGTGGCCTAGTCACTATGGTATTAGCTCACAAATATGCCCAGAAATTTGTTCTTCTTTCCTTTAGTAGCTTGGTCCTAGTTAATTGATTTTTCTCCCTTTTCTTGAAGCCTTCTATCATTATAGTGACCTTCTAACTACTCATATGCCAATGAACCAAGTTCTGATACCATGTTGAGAAATCTAGGGCAACATAGTTCGGGCTTCTTATTAATTATATTTCTCTTTTACTTAAAAAATTCTTGTGATTAATTACTTCTTCTTCTTTGTTATCACATTCTACATCATCAAGTCAATTTCCAAATCTTTGAAGACAACAAGAGAACACAATATGTCAGTACTCAACCAGGGAAAAGCCCTTATGAAGGGGAAGATCCAACCAAACTCTTCTACTAGTAGATTCAGCCTAAATTGAGACAACCAAGACCCTTTTGACCAGACAAAAGACCTTCCTCACTCTAGAACATCAAGTAATACCTTCTCCTTCTTATGTAGTCCTTGGTCTAAGTTTTCCATCATGCACCTTTTGTTCCTACAATATTTATCATTCCCGTTGTATTTGAGGCAAAATATAGACTCCATAGGTCTCTCCTTTCTTCACTATAATAACTCATTCATTGTGATGATAAAAGACTTCAGTTAGATTCATTTTATCTACCTTTTCTTCATCCCAATTATAGATCACTTATTTCACCTCTTCAATAGGTTGAATAGTTCTTGTATATATATACTCTTATTGTGTGAGGATGTGACCCTTTAAGGAGGAAGACTTTCAACTGCTTGAGGCTGACATTAAGTGTTTGAGGGTGACGTGATGACGAAGGTGTTAATATTCTAAAATACATGAAATAAATTTCTTTCTTTGACATAATGATCCCAAGAAGGGTGTAGAATATAATGATAATGACAATGACTCAAAACATAAACCTAGAATCTTACAATGGATGCTTTGACCTATTAGCATGAAACCCATGCTTTAATATGTCAATAAAAAAAAAAAAAAACTTTCTTTTAACAAACATAATTATAAAGACCAACACTAGTTACATTCTTCAACAGTACAAGTGTCATCACAATGTCATATGTTTCCATGTGTCATGTCACAATACTTATGGAATGTAATGATGTAATTATCAAAAGTAAAAGGAAAAATGTAATGTATTGAAGTCTAAGAGTCACATGTGGAATATGAAAAATCACATATGGACAAATGAGTCAAATAGAAGTTCAAAAGTCATTTAGAAGTCCAAGAGTCATGAGGGAAGTTCAAGAGCCATAAGGATATGGAAGGTAATTCCTCTTATTATAAGAGAAACCTCATAACTCAAGCAAAAGGATTTTTGGCTTCTTCAGCTTGGCGTAGGAGAGAATACTATTCCTTAGAAGAAAAAAGTGCCTTAATGCTCCACTATTGGAGCTAGTGTATCACCATTGCAATTGGGTACATGGATATTTCACCTAAAAATTAGAAGCTCATTGAGCCAACACATTTTCATGCATTGTCGCAAATATTATAATATTATTCTTTGGATATTTGTAGTATATGTTATGTTCATAAGTACTAAAGAAACTGAATTTTATTATTATTATTAATATTTTGCACAATCTTCTTATTATTCATATCAAAAAGTAATTAAATTGTTTATTTTTTATTGCTTTTTGTTCTTAAGTATTGAAATGGAAATATTTTATTGTGGTTTACATATATATTTTTTAGCAAGGAAACAAAGTGTAATTTCATTCATCAAGATAATGTTAAAATTACATTTTTTAGAGGCACACTCTAGGTGCTTTTGTGAGAAGAAAGATATATTAGATTTGTGACCCACATCAAAGTTTTATTGTTTGTTCATAAAAATACATTCTGATAAAGGGACGGAATAAAATAGCACTTTAATTTATTAACTGAATTTCCAAAGTCTACTTTTTGTACCCTGATGCATGTTTGCTATTTATATCTAATGACAAATCTTGTTTTTCATCCTTGTCCTGAGGATAAACCACAATAGATGATGAGAATAGATGAGGATAAACTACAATAGATGATTAAAACATTGGTTGAAAAACCAAGATATGATTATTTTTTCCAAAATACATTATAGAGTACAGAAAACTGAAATCCTTGAAAGTGATTGCAGGGCAGTGTTTTGGCTTCATCACCAACAGCTATCCGGTCTGTGCAGACACAGCAACATGCACTGTCAACGGAGATTACGTGCGTAGGCAAACTTTCAATTGCAGATTTCGATGCAGGAGGAGGACCACGGTTGAAATTATCATCATCAAGAACAATGATTTCATTTTCATCTGCTGCATTCAAAGGAAACGCAGACACAATATCATCATCCAAATTCTTCTTCAATATTCAGGGAACTATGATTTGGATTTTGTTGATTGCCTGAAGTTCCTAGTTCAGAAACAGAATTTGGATCATCAGCAGGGTCCGGATTCGAGGAAATACTCCGTTCTTCATCTTGAGCTTCCTGCGAATCACCCTCCTCTGAATCCCATAGGCCGAATTCCACTTTCAACCCATTTACTGCATAATAGAAAGTCTCCGTTCCACCAGTAGTTTCGTTTCTGAAATCAATATTTTCGTCCAAAGAAGAATGGTTTGGAACCCCGATTCTTATGAAATGTTTGCTTTCCAAAGGGGAACATGTGTTAATATATCAACTCTTACTATGTCACATAGGTCAAGACGGTTAACTCAACGTCGACGTAGACAGATGGTTTACCAATTTAAAGATAATATTAAGTTTGATTAAAAACATTTTATGGAGTTTGATTTTAGATTTTTGTGATTTATATTGATTTTGATAAATTCTTTCAGATTAATTACATTATGAGTTTTTGGTCGAGGTTTCAAACCATCTAATGTGGTTCACCATCACGACAAAGGTGAAAAAATCAATCAATCAAAATGTTTGAATAGCAAGGATGCATTTATGCAAGAGTAGTTGGATCTCTGCCATTTTCATAATTTTTTCTCAATAAATATAATAATTAATAATTGACTATTTTTATTTTTATATTGCAATTTATATCCTCTTTGACCTCCCTATTAAAATATTATCCAATCTTTTAATATAATAATATTTAAATATAATTGTTGAATATTATTCATTTTTAATAATAACCATATTAAACTTATTTTTAATTATATATTTACAACTATTTCATTCTTATTATATTATTAACATTAATCTAGCTAATTTGAATTTAATATTGTTTTAATTAAAATATAAATAGATTAAATAAAACATAACAAAATTATAATAAATTTATTCAACGAATTTTTTAATGGCTAAATCATAATAGCTATTTCCTATAGGCTAACTATTGAAAAGATACATCCTTGTTATTTAAACATTTTGACTAAGTGATTTTTCACCTTTGCTACCACATTAAATGGTTCAAAACGTCAACCAAAAACTCGTGATGTGATTAATCTGAAAGAATTTATCAATAATATTTTATGGAGTTTATATTTTAACATTTTTTAGAAGAATGATATTGGCATTAATACATATAACTGTTACATAGATATTAAGTTCAAGGTCCTCAAGGCATACATATTAGACACTAGTTCAAGAAGAGGAAAAATAGAGCGCATTATATAGGAGAAGAGAAAATAGTAAAATTAAATGGGATTAATAAAAGGTGGTTTTAAAAAAAAAATGAAAACAAGAAAAATAAAAATAAAGCCAGGAAGCCCAAAATATAAAAAATAAAAAAAATTCAAATGGTAATAAAATAAAAAATAAGAAAATAATAAAAATTAAAAATCAAAATAATAAATTAATAAAATAAAATGTAGATGGTTAGTAATTGAGGAAAAATAACACAAAACAAGTAACAAAAAAATAAAATAACAATTAATAACTATTAAATAAAAAAACAAACACTCAAAACAAAAACCGAAACAAATTTCAAACATTAAAAGAAAAAATCATAATTCAAACTAGAATAAAAATATCGCGCAATAACAATATATTTATTAAAACTAAAAATTAGTTGAAAAACAAAATAAAATAAATAAATAAAATTTGGAATGCATTTTGTCAAACAAATATCATGTAAATTAACTATTTATATTCATTTAACTTGTTCCATGTGATATTGAATCTCTAAACAAACCTCCCACTCGTACCACCTTCGAGATTGATTTTTCCCTTACCTAGGCAAAATGGATAGAAGCAAATTGCTCCAAACAAAGGCATATTTCCCTATTAATATATTAACTTCAACTGATCATATCTTTCTCAAAGAATAGTATTTTTTCATTCCCCATGCTAATCGTCAGTTTTTTCACTAGTATCTATGTCAGTAGACTAGTAATGAAATCAGTAGGTTTTCAAATTTATGTATACTCTCTCAATACTTCTGGCGATCTGTTTTAAGTACTTAATAAGGGGCTCAACTCAATTTAACAATTGATAAAATTTTCTATGAACATGTAAAACAAATACATTTAATACAAGGGTGATCATTAATTAATATATATAATCATGCATCTATATGACCAAAATTAGATCCATGTAAAATAAATTTAATTTAAATTAGTAACATTTCTTTGAATAAAAGGATTTTTTAATTGTTCCTACACTTATGGAAGTCATTGACAAGTTAAGTAATAAAACATAATATTTATTTAATATTCATCCTAGGTTATGTTTCTTTACAATTTTTTTTCTTATTTTTTGAGGTTTTTAAATAATTTAAAAGTATGAAATATGAAGTTGATAATTTTTAGGACATGTGTTTTATTATTGTTTTCTTCTTTACTTTGTTTTTATGGAAAATATCAACTTCAGTTTTGGAATTTTCCTTAATATCATGCACCTATAGCCACAATTTAAGTTGGGCACAGTGCCAAGGTGTGCTTGCGAATTTTTCAAAAGAAAATGATCTATTGTAAAGTTAATAAATTATCAATAATCAAATATGTTCAGTGTTCTAATGGACATCCAACTCTAACTAAAGCCAAGTTTCACACAAATTAGTTAACTTCTGGATGCCAAGCTCATATGTCTCAAGAATATGACCTTTTAGAGGGAAGGCCTATTTCACCTATTTTGACATGAGTGTCAATGCCTCCATGATAAATCCATGTCTAAAATATATTGAAAACGATCACCATTCTAAGATTCATTGGGAAAATAATGTAGGTTGTCAAACCTATACAATTAGTAATTGCAAACAAATTCTTAATAAAATAGAAAAGATACGGTGGAAAACACACAAATTTACACAGAGGTTTTATATTGGAAACCCAAACACAGAAAAAACAACAAACTTTTTTTCATTATATTTTCTATAGAGTATTACAATATAATATATATCCTTCTGATATACATGTTCTGCCAATCCAACCGTAGTTCCTTAACCAAAACTATAAAACCATTGGAAAAACCATCATGCACAAAAAAACCACATTTAGAAAAACCGACGACTGAAAAGCATCAAAAATCAAATACAATATTTTTTTCCAAAAAATGGGTGTTTCCCCAATCCCCATGCAAGGGGGCTCTCATCACCTTGTTCGGGGGGACGACATCCCCCCCTTTTTTTCGTGGTGCATATAATTCGTCCAAATAATATAACACATACCCAACATTCTCCAACATTTTGTTTTAATTGCATACCAGGGCCCACAAGAGTACACAATCAACAATTCAAGGCAGTGATTCCCATTGTTCCCTACACCAAGAGAACTTTTCAATACTCATATATTTTGTTAATGCATCTGGAACATTTTTCAAAGTGTCCACCTTTAACTATAACACATTCTTCTCTTTAATCATATCCCTCAAAAAGGGTTACTAAACATTAATATGCTTTTTCTTTGAATGATAAGCAATGTTCCTTGCCAAGAAAATTGTGCTTTGGTTGTCACAATCTATCCTTATACCTTGTTGTACCAACCCCATACTTGAACAATCTCAATAACGTAACTTCTTACTTGCTTGCATGAGTGGTTTCCATGTATAAACTTTTGTAGTTGAAATTACCACTACAAATTTTCTTGTGATCATCCAATTAATTGCTTCTCCATATAGGTTAAACACATACCAACTTGGATATACAATATGATCCAGATCTCTAGCCCAATCTCAATAAAAAAGGTCATGAATGGAAAAAACTCTATCCAATCCTAGTCTTCCTTGGTAGCACAATCCATATTCAGTAGTGCCATGCATATACTTGAAAACCCTCTTCATTCTTTTCCAAAGCTCCCTCCTTAGTTTTGACATATATTTTTTCAATGCTCCCACTATATGTGCAATCTTCAATCTATTACAGACCATTGTATACATCAAACTTCCAACCAAATTAGCTTATGGAATGTGGGGCATGTTCTCCTCCTCTTTCATGTGCGTTGGGACACTGATCCGTAAATAACTTTACACTTATAGGAATAGCGATCTTCATTGGTCGAGTTTGTTACACATTTAACCTCTTCCTCTTCCTCTCCCAACCACACTAGCGTATGGAATGTGGGGCATGTCCTCTTCCTCTTCTTGTGCCTTAGGACACATATCTGCAAATAGCTTTACACTTATAGGAATAGGGACCTTCATTGCTTTACTCTCTTACATATTTAACCTTTGCATTATTGTTTCAACATACTTCCTCTGACTTAAACATAGTTCCTTATTTTCATGGCCTCTTTTATTTTCTATGTCTAAGATAAAATTTGCAGCCCTAGGATACCTCAAGTTAAGTTTAGAGGAAAACTAGATTTTCACTTCCTAGGTGATTTTCTGGTCATTCCTAATCCACATGCAAGACCAAAAAAAAAAACATTATCACCAACTAATTTAAAATACACACAATGATATGTTTTACTCCTTGTGAAGCAAATTCCTAGTGTATATGTATCAGTCTTTTGATACCACGTCCATGGTGATTGCTTCAACACATACAAGAACTTTTTTAGCCTACATACCAACTCCTTCTTACCCTTCATGACAAATCCTTTTGGTTGCTTCATGTAGATATTTTCTTCCATATCCCCATGTACGAATGTTGTCTTCACATCCATATGTTCTACCTCAAAATCAAAAGTAGCGAAAACTAAAAATAAAAATAAATAAATAAATCTAATAGAAGCTAAGTTTACAAAAAAGAGATAAAAATATCACCAAATTCAATTCCCTACAGCTGCAAATAACCTATTTATACTAACCAAGCTTGTATTTCTCCATTTTTCCTTTTGCATTCAACTTCTTCTTAAACATCCATTTTCTACTAATGGGTTTTCTTATAGCCAACAACTCCACTAGATCCCAAGCCTTCTTCTTTTCTAAGGCCACCATTTCTTCAACCATGGTGATGCAGGAAAATTTAACTTCCCTTGCTATGCTCACTTCCATGAACTTGCAATCTTAAGAATACCAAGAACTCTACAGAAATTTAACTAGTTAACTATTACAATCATATAAATATATTCATTAATATATATGTCGAGATACTACATAATCCATAACCATGTAAAAAATCCATTTTAAAACCAAATTCATATGTACATGTTTGGCCCGATTATACATTCCTTTGGCCATTTGCTTTCCCCTCAGGCTTACAATATTCATTATAACATATATAAACAAAATAATTTTTCTTAGATTGATAAATCAATCTACAACCCACTCATGTTTTTCAAGGTAGACTCACTTTCTGCTTGTTGAAAAAATATTGCCTATCCATAGATTTTATAAATCCTAAAAGCACCCCAATAGTTTATAATATTTGTAAACTTTTTCTTATCCTAACAACTTTCTAATTGCTACCAATATTTTTTCTCCCACAACTTCTCATTATTTGTTTCTGAAATTTTTTGTGCCTTAAAAGGCAGATTTTCTTCTTAGAAATCTTCTCTACTAAATCTTATCTCTATCTATAGTTCTCTAAGAAATTAAGAAATTAAAATTATTTACAGTAAGGAAATAAAATTCATTTTCCATATTAAAATCCAGTCTGGAGCTTTATTTCCAAAAAAATTTATGACTTGGAAGCTCTAATGCTCCTGCATCACAATCCCAAGGTAGAGAAAAAAGTTGTGACCTCCTACTCATGTTTCATTAATTTTGAAATCCTCTGGGATCGCAAACTTTGTGTTGCAATTGATCATCCATCTCATTGTATGGCTGTCCTTCTCCATCTATTTCTCGAATTCCACCATAATTCCACTCTAGCTTGTCTGATTGTAAGACATTTATCTTCACCCTCATTCTTCTCACTATTTTAAGTGAAAATTTTCTAGCCAAGAAAGTGATCAAAACAAAACTATATATCCAAATAATTGTACTTACAAACTCATCTCGTGCTTGTAGAGTTGTTGCTTGGATTATTTTCCATGTTTCAATCTACTAATCGAGTTGGGTCTTCATGCTACCAACAAACTCTTCCTCCTTTGAGTTTGTAGCATCCTTGTTCACAACAATTTTTTCAAGTTTTTCACCCTCGGTTTTTGTTCCACTTGCATTGGTTTGAAAAACGACAATCACATATGTCGCACATGCATGCACACAATCAATGTAGACTAAAATTTGTATCTTCCTTTGGCTCATCATTACTTTTGAGCATCCCAATCAATTATTTATCCTCCTCACTGCTGAGAACAAAATTTGAACTATGTTCTCCTCTATCTTCTTATTTCTTCATGACAACTTCAAAGGGTTGTTCAGCATCAATAACACCTGCAACCATAAACAAACCATCAGGAAAACCATAAGGCTTTTCACCATCATTTGACGTCTCAAGCGTCAAATCTCCACCAACATTGCTATCTTCTCCATGGATTTATCCTTGCTCACGTTCGCCCCTATGAACTTCCTCCTCACACTCAGTAGCTTTGAGTTCTTCCTTCAGCCTTTGTCTTAGCTTTTGTCTCTGCTTCTTGGCCCATAATATTTCAATAAGCCATTTAACCCTTTTCCTTAAGTTCCACCCATATCATTGGCTCTCGTCATTATGTTGTATCAACTTTGTAAGCACATTCAACTGTGCCTTTATCTCAACAAGTTCCCTCCCATATTCTTCATCACTCATTTTCCTTATGCCAATTGCTTTGGCATCAATGTTGCCTCCCTCTAAATTCTTTAACTGAATTCCCATATTCATCTTCATTTTCCCTTTCTGAGAGCTTCTCACTACCCATTGTGACTTGTAAATCACCTCTGCAATAGTAGATCTCTTTCTTATTACACACGCCTCACTAACCTTCTCCTGTAAGCTCAAACTATTCGCATTATTCATCCCCTCCTCTGGAACTATTTTTGATCACTCCTTGTTATTCAGATTTCTGTAGTCATTCCTTTTACTCCATCATAGCTATGCTAGCTATTAGAATTCTCACCACATCCTCCATCTCAATTGTTGCTACTTGTCATTAATATCCAGAAATTATAAAAAAAAAAACAAAATCAATTTACCTTTTTTTGTCTTAATCTTGTTCTAATTTTTCTCCGAATTGTTGTACAAAATTCATCTCCTTGATTAATCCTAGGCATTTCACTTTTCTAGAGTCAAATGAAAATAGTTCATGATAAGGCTTGGTGATGTCTAGACCGAACTCATCCATGACAGCTTTGGGCATTAGAATATGGCTGGCTCCAGTGTCCAAAAGGTAGCTGTGAAGGAATTTTTCATGAATAGTCAGAGAGACATAGAATAATGGGGAGTTGTCTTCACAATTTTCAATAATTTGGCTGACAATAATATCTAGCTTGTCATCTTGTAGATTTACATGGTCATTGGAGGCTTGGATGGCTTTAGGCTCAAGTGCCTCGAGGATATATCTTTTGAAGGATTCATTTTTCACTAGTTCAATTAGAGGCATAGGTGTTCTTAGCTTTTGAATTTCTTATTGAAAATTGAAAGGAGAAGGAGACTTGTCAAGGCCTCTTACCTCATGAGCTAGAGATTTGAGGATGATGGGATCAACTACCGGTCGTTTTTGCTTATTAGGTTCTTGTACTGCAGGGACAACAACTCTTTGAACAGGAGTTTCCTTGGCATTATTTATATTTGACCTCAAATTATATCTTTGTTGATCTACAGTTTGTAGAATAGCTTTACCATCCCATTCTTGTCTAATTGGGTCATTGCATAATGACTTTTCATAGGCAGCTGAGGTAAAAAAAGAATCATTGCCTTTGTCTTCCAGATAATGGATCTCATCATCTTCTTCAAACTGCTCTTCTTCCATGTGTGCATTTTGAAAAGGAGCCTTCACCCTTTGGTCTTCATTTTCATCTTTTTTTCTTTGCAAAATTTGCAATTTCTCATTAGCTATTCTATATGGATTCATATTTGGATTTCTAGGAGCAAAGGTACTAGGCACTCTTCCTTTCCACAGGTGCTGCTCAACCTTTAATTTGGAGATTTCAGAGGCTAATGACTCGATCATTTTGGTCATTTTATCTATCTTAGGATAAAAGGATGATGAAGACTCGCCCCTTTGTCTTCTTCTATCAACATTTCCCTTGAGATTCTCTACAACCATGATGTTTGATTCCACTTCCAAGGCCACATCCTGCATGTTAGCCAAAGTAGCACATCACGTCTCTCTCAAGAGTAGGCAAAAATCAAAGTCAAAAGCACTGGAACAAGTGTGTTTAGCAGATGTAGTAGTGGGTTTTACCTTAGCTGGTATCTTTTTTTACATACGGTTAAACATCTTATTAGAATTAGATAGCAACTCACCATTTTCCATCTTTAAGTTCCCAAACTCAGTGTGGTAATAGAGGAGATCCTTCTTATCCCCTCAATACTTTAGGAATGCATCATCTAAAGCTTCAATATATGCTATAGATCTTGGGGTTAGATGCTCTTCGGTAGTAACACCTTTAGTCCCAGTTAACTTAGGCCTATATTTCTGATATTTTCTAGTAGGCGTGGCATTCAAAGGAGTGGGTAGTATTAGAGGCCCATATCTAGCAGCTATGATTCATTCCATTTTGGTAGGTGATTGTGGACCTACCATAGCTGTGGTGGCTAAATGAGTAATAGAAGTCTTAATGATAGAGGGATAAGGAGTGACTGATAATACTAAAGGAGAATGATGGATAGGAGGTGAGGTTTACTTCGGGCTTACAACTAAAGGAAAACCTAAAGAATAAGGGGCTTTATGAATCTTTGAATTTTTTTCTTCACTGCTAGTATTAGATGCTATACTCTCAACATGTATTTGTTCTATTACAAGCATTTCTTGAAGAGATATGAAAGATTGTTTTGGTTTACTTGAACCTGATTCTCCTTTCTACAATAACTTTCTTTCTTTAATGATTTTTTCAAGGTCAGGTATTAGGTTAGCTTGTAGCTTATGAGGATTTCTCTAAATATGCCTCACAAACTGAGCTAGAACTATGAAGTGGATTCGCCCAGAGGTTCAGCCTCCAATAGTGTCGCTAGGTAGATGACTATAACCAAAAGAGAGCCCAAACTTTTTCTATCATTAAAGCTGAATCTATATCGTTTCCTAGGTGTTGTGCCATACAGCAACCCCCCATTTCATATCATTACTATTCTAAAAATATAATGTGAAATGGGTCCCTTTTAATTTTTGTTTCAAATTGGTATCAATTTAAAGTTCTATTTCAAAAAGGCTCGAATAAAAGAAAACATTATTAAAAGGCCTTTTTAATAAAACCAATCAAAAAAACCCCAACATAAAACAATTTATCTTTATCATTTTGATAAAGCGATCGCAAGATCACATATCATAATGACAAAGAAAGCACAACTTAAGGGACATCTTGGTTTTCGTCGATGCGAAATCGCTATCGGATATCGGCAAAAGCATAAAGTAACATGAGTAACAACCCTTGCTCTGATGCGATGCAAAATCAGCAATCGGCAATCGGCAATCAGCGATAACACTTAAAGTGCAAATAAGCTCCCCCTCACCCGATGCGATGCGATGTCGCTATCGGCGATCGGCGACTCACCATGCCCTCATTCTAAACGACCCTTCTAGCTATTCCCGATGTGATGCGATATCTCTATCGGCGATCGCGGATTCCAAATGAAACCAATGCAATAACTTAGCATTTCCCCGATGCCCGATTGTGAAAAGGGTAAAAAGCGCAGTTTTCAAAGTAAAAGTCATAAAGGCAGTTTAATATGATTTATTCGTAATTAAGGCAATATCCTTTGAAAAGCCGCTCATCCGCGTTCAAACTGCCAAATCACCCAAGGCATGCTTCAAATAAATCATTCGACCATTAACCAAAGTGACTGGTATTAATGAGATTGACAGGCCATAACGATCACTTAATGAGAACAGCAAGCTTGCGATCTATCCACAGATTTGATCCCAAGGCCACCTTAAGTCAATTGATCGCTATGAATGCATCCAGATATATATACTTCACTCTGTTCAATTCATGTTATTATTGCCTATGTTATGCCTATCTTTCGCTCTGTGCAGGATTCTTCCACAGAGACAGAATTAAGTGGGATGGGAAAGAAGTCCAAGAAGACTACAATGCCTACTTCCTCGCCAGCCGAAGAGCTATCGTTGATCCAAGCGGAAAGAACAAATGGCTTATATCAGATACGACGTGCTTAGGACTTACCAGGACCACTTGGGAAGGAACGTATAATTTGATTGAAGCCGAAGAGCCAAAGGTGACCGGGATAGAAATCTCATGCGATAATACCAGCAAATCTGACGCTAATTTAAAAGACTTGGCTGACACCTTTTTGCACAGAATAGCGGCCTGGGAACAAATTCTCCCATATACGGATGTGGTAAGGTGGGCAATCCAAGAGCTCCCAATTATTAACAGATTGTTTAGCACTGTGGATGGGAGGATTTTCATTCTTTTCGAGTCGAAGATCTAAGGCTAATGTATCACCTACCGGCAGAAGAGAAAAAATATAATGCGGCATTTTTGGAGAAATTTCGAGCAGAGAACGAGACCGAGTCTGAGACAGAATCCAGCAAAACACAAGCATGAATCCTCGGGTAAGTACTCAGTTGACTCCCTATGTTCTCCTTACTGCTATGCTGGAATTATGTTGTGTAGGCTATGGGGATTTCATGACTCCGCCAATTTTACCATAGAAATGGTCCCCTTAATGGAGGCGGCATGTAGTGCCGAAATTATGGATTGGGCGGTTATATTATCCGACAAGTTAGCCAAATCCATTCTTGATTTTAGGTCTAACTATCGCGTCAGAGAGAGGTTTATTCCGCCATTCTATTACAGTCCCTATGTGATGGATGTGTTGTGTTTTAATTCTGAGTTTCCCGTGCTTGGATGGAGGTGGACGTCACAAGACCCCACACCCATTCACATATATTATCAAAATTTGTGGAAGACTAATTATAAGCACCATCTTTATCAAATCTGCAACGGTTTTATGTTGCCAATTCATTATTCCATTTTTGATAAGCCTGCCCTGAAGATTTTTGAGCAAGCAGGGGTAGATTTGACCGCAGTAGCAAGTTGGTTTGGGGAGGAGGAATTCACCTACATCAAAGTTTTTGGCAGTCAGGCCAGGCCGCATGTGCTACCACTTTACATCCCGGATAAGTTACTTTCCAGGGAAGTAGCTTATCAAATCAATGCTGATGG
Source organism: Pinus taeda (assembly GCA_000404065.3). Lineage (NCBI taxonomy): Eukaryota > Viridiplantae > Streptophyta > Pinopsida > Pinales > Pinaceae > Pinus > Pinus taeda. The sequence goes on along the minus strand of APFE030692246.1, from coordinate 143,773 downwards.
TGTTACTCAGACCCTGAAAAAAGCGAAAAAACATGTTTGGCCCTCTTTTCCCTTACGAATTGGAATTTATACCCTGCATGATATCAAACATGCAGAGAAGGAAGCTGGCAAAATGAATTCGCTCACTCTAGCTACTCTGCCAAGCAGGTAGTATGATCCGAGGATGATCGCTTACAATGTGCTCGACCAGGCCAAATTGGCCATTGTTGAGCACAAAGAAGATAGATTCGAGTATTTGTTTGCATCGGCCGAATCACTATATCAAGTTAATTCGCTTGCTCAGAAATGTGTACAATGATGAAGGGCTAGTCGAATTTAACAGAATTAGAGAACAGAGGTTTCAAACTCTACCTCTAGACCTGTTAGCGACTGTTCCGACAACAGCAAGATCAGGCGAGCCTGAGTAGCGAAATAATACACCACCTCCTACTACATCAAAGCAGCAGGAGGAAGTGCGTAGCCAGAGGCAGGAAGTAACCCAGGAAAATGTGCAGCGACAAGAAGAAACCTAGGCGAAAGCCCAAGAAAAGAGCAGCTCTAAAAATAATGATGATACACTGGTTGATCCGAATTTGCTCCAGTAATGGCAGCAATTCAGTACAATCATCAGCAACCTAGAGTGCTCAAAAGATGATGAGGTTTCTAAAGAAGGCGACACGTAAGAAGTGACATCGAAACCGATTTCAGGAAAAACTAGCGGCCTACCCAAATCAAAAGAAACAGAGATAATTTATAAAAATCCAATGGGAGAAATCATTTTTCAAATTGAAGAGATTCCCCCTTTGGATTTTTTTTACAGCCCTAAGCATAAAGTTGTTGTAAAGCGACAGAGGAAAAGGAGAAGAGCTGATCAACCTTCCCTATTCCCTGAATTAACAGTGACGGGTAATGTTGTGTGGAAAGAGGAATTCGAGCCCTCCGATGACTTAACCAAGCTATCGAAATTCGCTGGAGCATATTCGGCGGCAACCATTGATAAAGCATCAGAGGTGAGCAGTTTATTGAAGGCCAAGGATCAAGACATCTCTTCGCTACAGGCGAAATTATCGGAAGTTCAGCAGAAGGTAGACCAAGCAGAAAAGGAATTGCTAGTGCAGCAACAGAAAAATCATCAGCTGACTAAGCAATTACAAGAGGAAAAGTAGAGGATTGATGAAAGCGCAATCCAAAGGCAAAGGGAGTTATCGGCGGCACTGGAGCAATTAAGAATATCGACTGAGGGAACAATGAAAGCAAAAGATGAGCAAATCGCTCAATTGACCACTCAAATTGAGCAAATGAAAAAGCTCCCTCAGGTAGATGAATTCAAAGCGGAAGCACTTCAGTTAAATAAGGCATTGATTAATCAGTTTAAGCTCCTATGTCAACAGATTACACAAGCAGAACCATTGTGCGAGTTAGTAGCATCCATAAGCGAAAAGGTAGAAAAAGCCAGGACCGATTTGGATCAGGCCGAAGAAACACTGACAAACTTTATAGAATGGCAGGATTCCGAACAAGACTAGGCGACTAATCTACCAAGAATTCTGGAATCGCACAAAGAAATATTATTCACAGAATGGCAATCGCAACTAATGAAGGCAGAAAGAGCGATTTTCATATGCAAAGCAACCACTGGAAATTTGGTTGAATTAGTAAATAATACGCTTTATTTGTCTAATATGATTTCCCAATGTACTCCAGGTCAATTAACAACGATAAAGATGTTGGAGCACTCATGCTACCCGGAGCTGCAGAAAAACGGAAGATTAATCGCTGGAATCAACAGTTTAACATGGGATGCTTATTGGTTCTTCTTAGTGAAGCCATACAGCCAAAGAGCCACCTTAAAATGCCTCACAGATGCTATCGGGTATATCATACCCGACATTCAGGATGCCACCTTCGCTGCCCAATTCAGCTTGCGCCTCAACAGACCGCCAGAAGTGGAGTCGATGCTTGCGATAAGCCAACTCAGGTTTAAAGGCAAACAACCTGAGTCATGATTCACATCGCTGACTGCCAGATCACCCCAGAAAAATAGATCGCATTTACTGATGCCAATTTAGTAGGATTTTGTTTAATAGATTTTTTAGCTTAGTAGTATTTATAGACCCTTTCATGCATTTAGAAAGGGTCGTAAAGTTTTGTATATGACTTAAACCCTGAAGTTGCACTATTGTACTTTAGGGATATTTTTTTATGAAACTGGACCAATTATTCTGAATTTAATGAGAAAGGTTTTTGATGCAAATGTGAACTACTGTCATTGTTTAAAAGCATTTCTGTGTTGAAGAAGGAATTTTGAATAGCGATTGATATTTCAGATTGATCTGCAGCTCACATGCTACTATTATCTGCGTCTGTACTCAGTTTTGTTATATGAATTGTTGTTTAAATCGCTCTTGCTATTATCGCTTATATATATGTGCTTTTCGCAGCGTTCCTTATGCATTCCACTATTGGTTGTTTATCGCATGCTTCCCTTTCAATCGTATATATGTATCGATGATATAAACAGTGAATGCAGTAATTTGTGTTTATCGCTTCATTGTGACTATTCATATGAAGTAATTGTTGAATGATTGAATGTCTCTTATTTATTTTACAGAGTCATCTACATGCCTGTTTGATAGATAAATATTATTTAACGTTGCATTCCGGATGAATAAGTTGTTCCCGGGATTAGTATTAGTTTCCCTATTTCTGTCAATAGAATAAGCTAGTCGCCTATCACTTAAGCAAACTATTCATCACCCATCCACCCCTTTTATTTTATTATCGGGAAACTGGTCCCGTTATCTCTAGTCGGAGCCACCATCCCAAACGGAAAAGGATCTGTACTAAGGTCCGGACCGGGTGGTTATCCCCCAATGTTGTGGCAGCGATTTTTGGGCCATCAACACTACCCAATATATTGCTCTTCGTACCCCTATGATAAACTTTGTGCAGTCTACACAAAAACCCAATGGTAATAACAAGAAGAACAAGAAAAAAACCACTCCTTCTAAAGAGCAGTCAACCAAGCAGTACAACCTGAAGCAGAAATTTGTTACACCTCCTGATAATGGAAAGGAAAAAATTGCCAAATTCCCTTGCAAAATCTATGTGGAAGACCATATGACACATTTTTGTTTGTTTCTCCATGAATGCACAAATTTCCTTGCTCAAAATGACACTGCAAGACCGCTGCAGTCCTAAACAACCCTTTCCCTACTCAGCAGTAGCAACACCTTATTGCAAACAAACCCCAAACCCTGCAAGGGGATAGTGGCGGTTCACATCATCCTTCAAATGGTGAAGGACCATCTACCGTTTATACCTTTGAAATGATAGATCTCCAAACAAGAGAAAAAAACTTATGGAGCTCCAATTAGTAATGTTGAGGAAGCCTCCTCGAGTCAAAACCCAGTGTTACCTAATGATCTTCATATTGAAAGGCCAGTTGTTGATCTTTTTATTCACCCCCCAAAAGGGGCACTACGTCACACAATGCATAATACATCTGCACATGCTACCCAGAACTACATTATTGTAGAACATTTGGCACAAGCACCATCAGCTATGTTAGCGCTTGAAGTATAACAAACCTATCTAGCACAAAGGAAAGCTCTTCTTTCATAAATTGGCGGAGTCAACCCTCATGATTCCATGCTTTCAATTTTCAATGTGGACAAATGTAAACCTCCCCCTTTACACCAGCTTAGATTTCATGTGCAAATATTTTTGAAAGGGCGAGCAGTACATAGAACTGTCATTGACAAAGTTGCCTCGGCCTGCATCATGTCGGCTTCACTTTGGCTTTCTTTGGGTTCTCCAACTCTACCACCGCCATCGAATTCCATTAAATCTTTCGATGGCCACACTTTCATCCCAAAAGGTTACCTAGCTAGCCACCCCATCACTTTGAGTGAGAAAATGGTAATAGTGGATTGTTAGAAAATTACATATTACAGAGCAATGGAACACATAGAATATTGCAGAAATATGAACACAGAAAACGCATAAAACCAGAGAGACACAGATATACATGGTTCACCCAGTTTGGGCTATGTCCACCCTAAACAGCCAGTCCTTCCTTTCTATTATCCAACAAAATGAAGAGACACAACCTACAACAAATCTGCTATAATATCCTCTATTTTCTCATAGTCTCACCTCTCTATTTCTCGCTCAAAGAATACACATCTATTACATAGTCTCAATACAATGCCCTCATACAAAGAGAGGGGTTTCCTTCTAGGGTAAAAAACCCTAAACTAAACATAAGTTATACCATCAGATCATCTGCCTAATGAACAGCTCAGATTGACGGGCGTTGCCCCCGAAACCCCTGCTGGCCCTCAGACCCTCTAGCTAAGGGAGAAACCCCCGCAGGGGGGAAAATCCCCCCTCGCGTGGAGGGGTGTACAAACTTCCTGGGGTATACATTCGATTGAAACAAAGACCTCTAAATAATCATGCTCCACACCCAACAATCTCCCACTTGGAGAATGATTGTAGCAACTCCACTGCTACTTCATTTTCTGGAAAATGACTCCTCTTTAGACTTAGCTATTTCTTAGCTTCATCGTCATCCTTGAAGACCAATTGAAACTAAGCACATTCTCAGTTTCTCCTTGGTTATAACTTTTTTTAGCATATCTGTAGGATTCTGGCTAGTGTGTATCTTTTCCAGCTTCAACTCTCCATCTTCCAACACTGATCATATGAAATAGTACTTGAGTTGTATGTGTTTAGTCCTAGAATGAAATGTTGAGTTCTTTGCAAGATGAATAGAACTTTGGATATCACTATATAATGTGCCCATATCATGCTTCTTACCCAATTCACCCATAAAACTTTGTAACCAAATCATTTCTTTACTAGCCTTTGTAGCAGCAACATACTCTACTTCTGTTATTGAAAGTGCAACAAAACTTTGGATTTTTGAAACCAAACTAATAGTTGTTCCACCTAAAGTAAATACATATTTTGTAGTGCTCCTCCTATTATCTCTGTCACCTGCCATATCTGCATCAACATATCACTGTAGAGAAATGTTTGAACCACCAAAGCATAATGCTTGATTTGTGGTACCTTTCAAATATCTGAGAATCCATTTCACTGCCACCTAATGTTCCTTTCTTGGATTGTTCATGTACCTACTTACAACTCCCACTACATGTGCTAGATCAGGCCTTGTGTAGACCATTGCATACATTAAGCTTCCAACTGCTGATGCATATGGAACTTTAGACATATAATCCATGCCTTCTTGGGTCTTTGGGCACATTTCCTTACTAAGTTTGAAATGGCTAGCAAAAGGTGTACTAACTGGTTTTGCATTGTGCACATTAAATCTTTTCAACACCTTTTGTATGTACTCATTCTGAGAAAATGTTAATTTGCAATTTTTCATATCTCTAGTTATTCTCATACCAAGGATTTGTTTTGCAGCTACCAAATTCTTCATTACAAATGAATTTGCCAATTTTCTTTTGAGCACATTTATTTCTTGCATGTTAAACCCTGCAACAAGCATGTCATCTACATACAATAACAATATGATATAGCTACCATCATTTTGCTTTTTTAGATAAACACAATGATCAGAGTGACATCTAGTATAACCTTGTTCAGAAATAAACTTGTCAAATTTTAGATACCACTGCCTTGGAGGCTGTTTTAAGCCATACAAGCTCTTCTTCAACCTGCACACTAGCTTCTCCTTCCCTTTTACCTCATATCCTTGTGGCTGTTGCATATATATCTCTTCCTCCAAATCCCCATGGAGAAATGCTATCTTTACATCTAACTACTCAAGATGAAAATCTTCAACTACTACTAGACTTAAAATAGTTCTGATTGAAGTCATTTTAACAACAGGAGAAAATATTTCATCAAAATCAATACCTTTGTTCTGTGCAAACCCCTTCACCACAAGTCTAGCTTTGTACCTCTGTTTTCCTCCATCTTCTTCCTTCAGCCTATAAACCCATTTATTCTGCAATGTAGTTTTACCTGCAGGCAATCTGACTAAATCCCGAGTCTGGTTATGCATTAAGGAGTCCATCTCTTCTTCCATGGCTACCTCCCACTTCTTCTTGCTTTCAAACTGCATTGCTTCTTCATAACATTCGGGTTCACCAGAATAAGTCAACAATAAATAATATAATGAAGGAGAGTATCATTCAGGGGGTACGCTTATCCTGGTAGATCTTCTAACACCAATTTCAGGTGTTTGGGGTGTCTGTTGCTGTTGTGGTGGTTGTTGTTGTTGTGGTTGTTGATTATTATTTTTTCAGGCACCTTTACCTTGTCAGTGATTTCATCAAGAACTGTGTATTCCTTGTTTTCTTCTTCCCGTTTCTTTTCCTGCAACTGATTCCTATACAAGACCTTTTCATTGAATATTACATCTCTGCTCCTAATGATTTTGTGATTTTCATAATCATATAAGCGATAACCAAAATCATTAACACCATATCCAATAAAGGTACATTTCTTTGACTTTGCCTCAAGATTTGTTCTATTTCTTTATCAATATGGACAAAGGCCTCACAACCACAAAAGGCTTTAAAAAAGAGTAGTTTACCTTTTTACCTGTCCATGCTTCCTCCGGAACACCACCATCCAAGGAACTTGAAGGCCCTCTGTTTATTAGATAAAGAGAAGTATTTACAGCATCTACCCAAAACTGTAAAGGCAATCCTGCATGCAATCTCATGCACCTTGCACACTCCATGATTGTCCTGTTCATCCTTTCTAGCACACCATTTTCATGTGGTGTTCTTGTAACTGTGTTCTCTCTGTGAATTCCATGCTCTGAAAAGTACCTATCAAACTTTTTGCTGCAATATTCACCTCCATTTTCTGATCTAAGACACTTCAATTTCTTTCCTGTCTCAATGTCAACCAAAGATTTCCATTTCTTGAAAGTATCAAATACATCAGATTTATTCTTAATACAATAAATCCAAGTTTTTTTAGTTGCATCATCAATAAAAGTAACATAATAATGAGAGACACCGAGAGATGATACCTGAGCAGGTCCCCATACATCTGTATGCACAAGCTCTATTTTTTCATTCTTCTTTTCTTTTCCAACTCTGAGAAATCTAACTCTCTTCTGTTTTCCATATATGCAATTCTCACAGAAGTCCAAATCAACATTCTTCAAACCCGACAACAAATTCCTTGAATGAAGAATCTTTATCACTTTTTCAGTCATGTGTCCAAGCCTATGATGCCATAATGCTGCATCTGCTCCTTTGGAAGTTAAAGCATTAACAGAGTTAGAAATACCATTGCATAAATACAATGTACCAACCTTTTCGCCTTTTGCTATTACCAGGGCTCCTTTGGTGACCTCCAAGCTTTATCTGTGAAAGTTGTCACACAACCTTCACCGCCTAACTGCCCTGTTGAAATCAGATTTTTCTTTAGATCTGGAACATGCCTTACCTCCTTTAGTAGCCATTGGTTTCCATTCTGTTGTTTTATAAGAACCTTACCCATTCCAATAATTTTACAGGGTTTATCATCACCCAAACGAACTTGTCCAAAATCTCCTTGAACATAGTCATGAAAGTATTTCTTATCAGGTGTGGCATGGAATGAGGCCCCTGAATCTACCACCCAAGATTCAGTAATATTTTCAAAAGAAGGAATCAAAGCATCTTGTAACACCTCACCTGTCACATTTGCTTCATGATTGTTTTCTTGTTGTGAATCTCCTTCTTTTCCCTTCCGAGATCTACAGTCTTTCTTTAGGTGTCCTTTTTTTCCGTATTTCCAGCACACTATCCCCGATCTAGACTTGGATCTACCTTTCCTTGATTTACTGGGATATCCTGAGCTCTTTCCTCTTTCCTTTTTTCTTCCCCTAGACTCTGCACTCAAATAATTTCCTGTTGTCTCACCAGATCTTTTCCGTCGCATTTCCTCACTAAGGATAGCACCGAAAACATCATCAAACTTTAAAGTACTAGATCCAGACACAGAGTCACCAATGGCCATTACTAAACCATTCCAACTTTCTGGCAATGAGCACAAGAATAATAGAGCTCTAACTTCATTATCAAAGTTTACCCCTACGGAACATAACTGACTTGTAACAATATTAAAATCATTTAAATGATCTGTAGCAGATCCACCTTCCGACATCTTCATATTAAATAACCGGTTCATAATAAATACCTTGTTTGAGGCTGAGGGTTTTTCATATAGTTTCTCCAATGCCTTAATCAAACCCTCTGTTGTTTTTTCCTTCGAAATGTTGAAGGCGACTGATGCTGCAAGGCACAACCATATTGTTCCGAGTGCCTTTCTATCGAGAAGGTTCCATTCTTCATCGTCCATATCCGTCGGCTTGTTTGCTTTTCCACCCAATGGTAGTTATATATCTTTCTGATACAGATAATCTTCCATCTACATCTTCTACACTGAGAAGTTTTGGCCATTAAATTTCTTGACCCTAAACTTACCATATTTTGCCATTGCTCCCACTCGAACAAGGAACCCTCCTTTCCTATGAGTTTATCAACCAAATAGACCTTCGGCTCCGATACCAGTTGTTAGAAAATTATATATTACGAAGCAATGGAACACATAAAATATTATACAAATATAAACACAGAAAACGCATAAAACAAGAGAGACACAGATATACGTGGTTCACCGAGTTTGGGCTATGTCCACCCCGAACAACCAGTCCTTCCTTTCTATTATCCAGCAAAATGAAGAGACACAACCTACAGCAAATCCGCTATAATATCCTCTGCTTTCTCTCATAGTCTCACCTCTCTGTTTTCCGCTCACACACAAAATACACATCTATTACACAGCCTCAAATACAGTGTCCTCATACAAGAGAGGGGTTTCCTTCTAAGGCAAAAAACCCTAAACTAAACATAAGTTCTACCATCAGATCATCTGCCTAATGAACGGCCCAGATTGACAAGAAATTACTATACTTTTACAAGGCAAATTAACATCTATTTTTAGCTTCGCACCCCCCCCCGCGTGGAGGGGTGTACAAACTTCCTGGGGTATACTTCCGACTGAAACAAAGACCTCTGAACAATCATGCTCCATACACTCTAAATGGATGTTATGCTTCTTCATTGCTGCTTCCAATGCTTCCATCTTCTTAAAGCATTTGGATTCTAAGTGGCCATCTCGATTACAAAAGTGGCAATGTCTATTAGTATTCTTCCCTTTGTTTTTATTTTCCTTATCATTTTATTGAAATGATTTTTCATTTTGAGACTGAAATTGCTTAAAACCCTTGTTTGGTTTAGGACCTTTCTTTTTAGGATACATATTCTTGGGATTCTTTGAATTTGGTTGCTACTGGTGGCTAAGGCTTTCCTAGAAGAGTTTCCAAGATTAAGAAGACCAAGGTGTAAGAGTTTTTCTTGTTCTCTTATTAAAGAATCACAAAAGTCATCAAATGAAGGGGACTTGTAGTCTTGTCCTTGGGAAATGAAGGCTTCTCTTGTAGAATGGAAGGTGGAAACAAACATAGAGTAGTTTGGTCCTAACTTAGTAAGAATAGAATAGATAAGGTTTACCATCTTTTTTCTTAACCTTAGCACCTTCCAAGAGAAGTCTAAAGGTCTTGAACTTGGACAAAAAATCTTCAATGGAACAAAAATTATTGGGGTCCAATGTAAGCAACTCATTTTTGAGTTGATAGGCTCTAAGTTCATTTTTAATTCCAAAAAAATTAATGATCTGTTTCATTGCTTCATTAGGAGTATCAAGTTCTGTGATATGAAATCTAAGATTCTGAGAAATAGACATCCCTATCAACCCACGTGCTTGATCTTGCCTATTTTCCCATTTGGTTGCCTTATCTTCATCTTTCGATTTGGTTTCTTGGCTTGAGGCTATTCTGTAAATACCTTTACTTCTAAGTAAATCCACAATGTAGGACCACCATTGGAAGTAGTTGGTGCTGTCAAGAATAACTTGGCATGGACTTTCCATCTTAACAGAAACTAAAGCTATGGACGCTAAAAATATGTGTTCCAATGGAAATATCTGAAAAATTTGGCTGATTCAAGAAAAATGGCTCTGAAAAGGGCTTCCGGATAAAGAAGTTATGGCTTTTTGAAGAAACGTTGTTCAAGATGGCAACAATGTGTGGGACTGTGCGGAAATGAATGATAATGTTATATTTAAAAAAAATCTGCACTCTTTCCAAATGTAATCTAATTAGCTCAACAAAAAGAAAGGCTTGAACTCAAGACCTCTATTCTGATAAAGTACCTTTGGACCAAGTGAGCTAGTTTAAAAGGTTAGTAATTTTTGGAAAAGAGGAAAGGGGTTTTCTTTCTTTTTTTCTTTATTCACCAAAGCTTTGGGGTGAGTGCTTACATGAGAAAGCTACTTATTTCATACAAAAAAAAACCACAAAACCCAAAATGGACATAAAAAAAAAAAAAAAAAAAAAATCTTATGGTTTTAAGTTAGCTTTACATGGAAGCTAGCAATTTTCCTCAATGTTTTTGATTTTCTGAGATTACACTAAGGCACAATGGAAAAGAGCATACTCATGAGAGAAATCATTCCTTTATGTTTTTGATTCGCCCAGATCACACAGAGTTGCAGGGCAAAGAGAATACACAGAAATGAAAGGTATAGATCCTGTAATAAAAAAAAGAGCTAAATAAACTGAACGAAATAGAGAGAAAATAACTAAAAATTGAAAATAAACACTATATACCTCCATATCTTAAAAATGACATATCTAGGGATACGGGAAACCTTTTCACATCAAATGAAAGGGATTCCTCATTGGAACAAATGCTCCTAACACAATAGAGCAGCCCTCTTGCCCCGAAAGTAGTCAGTAATAGTAGATCTAGGAAATGACAGTTGGATGTAGTTCTACCGGCTTCAGATTTCGATCACGAGCGGATGCGACCCTCAAATAGATCTAATACCATGTAGGAATTTACAAGGTAAGTTCCTTAGACAGAACACCAAATGACACAACTTAGAAATCGATCACAAATCAATACACCAGTATTCTTGACATGGTTAAAACCCTCAAAGTGGGAAACAGTCCAGGGCCTGAGCCAACATGACCACTTTAGGCAATTTATTAATAAGAGAATGAAAATTTATATAAGTTTCTCTCATGAATGGTTAACCTACAAATGATCCTCCATTCTCTTTAAATATAGATCATGGACCAATCGGGTGCTAAGCCACGGATCAAGTGTCAGTATACCGAGGAGAAAATGGACAGTCGGATCACTACATATTGTGACCACCGGATTGTAAGTTACAAAAGTACATAGTAAAGAAACACACTTTACCTAACTCTACACTATACCAAGTTATAATTAACTATTTTCTATGTGTCAGAATATCCTAACACTTATGTAAATCATTTGTTGCATTTTAAAATGTAAACGTGATGATATGGGTTCCATCACTTGTTCCACAACAATGATGTCTGGTCTTATTTTTTGTTGCATCATAAATTGTGAAAGTGATGTTGTGTTTCAATCATTTGTCAAAATAATAATGTTTTCCCTTATGTTTTTAAATCATGTGTTGCAGTGACGATATTTTTCCATCACTTTTTGAAGCAACAATGATATGTTGGCCTTGTTTTTGTAGCTGGGGTATTGTGTCCATCTTGATGTAAACTTGGCCACCGATAAGTGTTATAAACTCATGGAAAGTGTGGGATGCTTGGGTCATTACTTGGTCATAAAATTCAAGCATGTAATTTTCAAAACAATGTACTACAAGTTATAGAGATTACACATGTCAGCTCATCGCTTAAGGCTCCAAAAACAAAGGTGAAAGAGATGTAAGTGAGACCCTTTTAGGGCACTTGTGATGTAGACAAGGTACATAGAAGTTGTCGTTTATGCTTTTGGATGACCAATATCTCCTTAGTGGGGAGGATTGATCCAGTGGATCTTCAGATGCAGTGGCATGGAAAAAGCTCAAAATTCAAAGTGGTGAAAAGGCGATGAACTTGACATCAGATCGAAGTGCTTGTCGCCTTAATTCAAATAGTGTGAATGACACTCCAACCCAAGTCCAGATGAAGGAGTTAGAAACAGTCGAAGTTAGGTTGACTTTTTGCTAACCGGACAGGCTTAAGGAGGCCACAATTTAGACAAAACCTGATCACTAAATTTTGGCCAACTTGGGCTAGATTTCAGGCGAATTTGTGGCCCGGTTAATTTGTCCCCTTTGGCCTAAAATCCAAAACTTTCAAATTGGAATTATTATATATACATACATATATATATATATATATAATATATATATATAATATGGTGGGGATGGTGGCCCACCACCTCCACCACCCCAGACCCTTATACCAAACAAAGAAAAAAATTAAGGTGAGCCTGCTCGGAGTTCAGCCCGCCTAGCCATGTGGGTTGGCCCCCACCAGGTGGCCTCATATGGAGTACCAAAAGCCCCTTCAAACATTTACACCACCAAAATTAACACGCCACATGCACCCTCCATTTAATACAATGGGTATACGTAACCTCTGGTAGTAATTGTGGCATGGCCACCCAAAATTGTGGGGCTGCCAACCTTAAATGAAAAAAATAAATATATCATGTGGGTTAATGCGAGAGGGGCAAAATTTGATCCCCTGACCCCTCAACTATTTGCTAAAGTTACCAACATGCCCAATAGTTGTCCTTTGGACTATCTGCCCAATAAAATGTATATAAAACTAGTTTTCTAAGTGTGGAGCCAGATGGAGGAACCAGGGGCGGGCACGTAATTCGAGACAGAGGAAGGCAATGCACACTGTTCGAGGCAACATTTTGCAGGATGGCTGAATTTTCACTTTGTCAGATTTTGACAAATTTTATATGGTTTCAACACTTCTCGATGACATGGACGCAAGGGAACTATCTGTTTCTACATCAAAGTTCTACATTTTTTGTCCATTTTTCAGTGTGCAGGTGGAACCATGATTGTTGTAGAAACAAGGAGCGGAACCACAATTCGTGCAATTTTCCCGAGGAGGTAATTTTTCTGCATGACGAAATATAGTCAAGTTTACAGTCATTTTCCATAGCTTTCCATAGGGATTGCAATGGTGAGGTCATATTTTCCTTTTGAGTTTCAGATTTCTAGTCCACCCATGGAGAAGATTCTTTGAGGAATCTAGGGGGAATCTAAAAGATACCTTCAGCAGCAAATTGTCAATTTCTCAGAATTCAAATTTTGGACATTCAATTTTGCACTATTCAGCACCATAAATATTATTGTGCGTTCAGATTTTTCATTTGCTTATTTCATTTTCCAACCATTTTTATAAGTGGAACGTAGGTGTCAGCATTCATGTGCGAGCAACCATTTCCATGCATTTGATGTTGTGAGAGTGATGGTCTGAGCAGCTTCAGCAGTTTGAAATCCACTTCTTCAAATGGCCCTCAGTTGTGAGGTATATGCAATGTGTTCAAGTACTTCTTTTGATATGCATTGTGCTACGCATATCCCTGTTGATGCTTGATGTGGGATCTTGTTTATTACTTCCTTTCATGATTCATGCTTGATGTGACGCAAAATCGTCTATGTGATGTACTTGTTGTCATGATTTGTCATGTTGTGTTTTGAGATCCCTTGTTGCATGTTGATGGGATACTCATATTCTCATCATGTATGTTTGCATTGAGATCCCTTTATGCCATTTTGGTCGGATGCTCATCGTTCATTAGTTTATGTCATACTGATAGGAGTCCTTTTGACTGGGACTTCATGTAGCGGAACATCTCTTGGCATTGCTCCTGCGTGAGGGAATTTTCCTTGTACGATACCGACATCATCTCTATGTACATCATCACTATTGACAACACTTAATGCACCAACCTACACCATCTTCACACTGGGGCCCAAATAGACTTTTTGTTTAGAGGTCTAGAGACCTATGTAATATCCATCTAGAGTCTTCTATTGTTTTGTCTTATTTGATGTTTTTCCTCTGAGCTGAGTAACTGATGATTGAAATTTTACATAATATCCATCCTAATTATGTAATTATATGCTTTGTGTAATATAATTGTAGTTTGTGTGCTTATCTCTTGTCTCATGTTTTCCATTTGAGCTGAGAAAGTGATGATTAAAGATGTGATAATTAAATTGCACATACAACATAAGTGTTGAGAGGAAATGTTGAGAGTAGATTGGATTAATGGGTCAATGATAGTGAAACCCTTCTAAGGATGAGAGCATGTTTATTCACTTATACATAGAGCACAAACCTAAACAAAGTAATTTATTTGAAGTTAGAGAAGTGGGAGTAATTGAATGAGGGTTGAAGTTGCAAGGTGTGAGAGTCCCCATAGTTATAAGCTAATTAAATAGCCATGAAATATACTCAAAGAACCAAACCGAGTTCACAGGATGGCATGAAGACTGAAGGGAATATGAGAGTTGCACACCTTTATGGATTATGTGAGGAAAAACAATGCGAATTGAGAAATATCATAGTTAATGCACATGATCGATTAGATAAGTGGTGGACAACCATTATGGTCGCCTCTCCACTTTAGCTAACATATGGGACACCCTTCCAAATCCATGACGACTAGGGATCTTAGATGCATGGCCTCCATAGTTTGATTGATTTGGTGGACTAGGGCGAATTACAGCTCACCCCCATAATTTTTGACATAAGGAGTCACCTTCCCCCCCTACATGTGCAATAACTTAATAAAATTGGATCATTCTTATGATCACATGATCGAGGGGCAAGCCCACTCAAAAGTGAGAGAAATGCCCAAGTAAGGTTCAGGAAACCGTAAGGGGCCGTGGGTTAGCTAAGAAGTATTTAAGAGCCACAATGACCTAGTAGAAGATTGCACTACTTGGTTTAGGACTACAATAGAATAGTATTAGAGCATGAGGCAAAATAATGCTTTTGAGGAACCAACCAAGTTATTGTAGCAAACATGTCACCCTAAAAAGAAGGAAAAGGAAGAAGAGGAATCACTAATGATTTCCCAATTGAGTTGAAGTGCAACCAGGTGAGGATGGAAGCCATGGAGTAAGCTCAAACAAGGGATTTAAGCATGGGAGATGTCAATGAGAATGATGATACTTCTTTGAAGATGAAATAGAAGGAGCATCAGGAGAAGGGATAATAGAGGAGTAGCTAATAAGACTTCTTATGAAGGTGGCATCCAAACAAAAAATGTAAGTGTTTGTGTATGATGAAAATTTGAACATGGATGAGTTACTTGATTGGGCCCATGAAATGGAAAAATACTTTGACTATGAAGATTTGGAGGATGACAGAAAGGTCAAATACAAAGTGACCAAGTTGAAGGATCATGTAGCTTTATGGTGCGAGCAGCTATAGGTTAAAAAAAGGAGAAAAGGGAAGGGAAAAATGAAAATATGGGATAGGATGGTGTCCAAATTTAAATTAAAAGTTCATGCCCAAGGATTACCAATTGAATTTTCTTAGACATATTCAAAATCTAAGGAAGAGAACCATAACAGTAAAGGAATACATTGAAGAATTCTATAGGGATAAATATTACGGAAGGAAACATATTGGAAGATGTTGATGTATGCCCCCTTCTGGATATGTATGTAGCATTCTAAAGACATGCCTTAAATAGTGGTGATAAACATATGCACTAGGGTGCAGCTTGGAAAATGATGTCTTCAGATCTATCACCATGTGTTGTAGATTAATTATCTTTGTATATAAAGAAGGGATAAATACAATAGGGGAAAGGAACGTTGGCATGTCACCCTCACTTGGTATTGCATATGTGAGTTAGAGGGACTAAATATCTAGGTTCACAAATATGTGTCACCGTACCAAGGACTGGCTTAAGCTATAATGAGTAAATATTCACCAAGACGAAACTGGGGTTGAAGAAGTCAAAGGGATTGGACTGTCAATTTAATATGTAGGATTGGTTAAATGTACTGTCCCTAGGGTGATCTAGAGTCAGATCACGAATCGGATTGATGATGAAGATCTGATCACAAATCGCAATTGGAGGAAGCATAGATTGGAGTGTGCAATGGAAAGGCTTGGAGAGTTGGAACTGATGGGCCTATAGTGGAAAATCTATAAAATTTGAGATCCGCTATTTATGATTCGGAGCGGGTTTCCTGTGTAATCCATATATTTTTGTTAACACCATTTAATGTTAAAACATACGTTAATGCTCTAATATCGCATATTAGAGCGGAAGGGGTGATGAAGATACATCTATATACGTATGAGTGTGGAAGGGTGAGAAGGTTGTACGGAAGGGTGGAAAGGTATGTTTATGTGGGAATTTGCCTTTGTAAATGGTTTATAAGCAAATATGCACTAATAAGAGCTTTATGTGTTAAAAACATATATAGCCAAAGGTTTTGTAAGGGGAATGTTATATATGTGTGATTTAAGGTTTTGTAAAGGTTGTGAAGTGGTTTCAAGTCCCCATATTTCGGGAGAAGATCAACGGTAGAGAAGTAATAAATTTTGGGAGAGAGTTTAAAAAAAAGACCAGAACCTTCTTTTTTCTATGGGTTAGTGATATCATGAAGATTTTATACAGAATCGATTCCCTTTTTTTCTACGGGCTAGTCATCTCATTTGAATTAAAGTGGAACAATATCGTCGAAGGAAAATTGGTACATACCTGTAAGATCGATTTCTGAATGCCTTTGAAACCTAAAAAAATATTAAGGAATAATTGAATCACCAACAAACTACACCAAATTATCAAAGAAAACCATGAGAGCATGGAAACAATTAAAAATGAAACCACTGAGAAAGAATTTCTCCAATGCTGAAGCCTAAAAAAATAGTAGGGAATAGTTCAATCAGACACGAACTACACCAAATTATCAGAGACAACTGCGAGAGCTTGGAAATAATTAAAAACCCAATGAGATTAGCCAGCTTTTTTACCAGATAGAAGCTAGGAGAAGCCAACATTCCATTTATCCTTCAACAATTCCAACAGCCTTAAGTGCTAACAAAGAAATGCATGCATCCACGGAGCGTTTGATTATAATATATGGAATGGGCCTTACTATGAGGTTCGAACTTTTGTAATGTAACTAAAAACTCAAAACCCCTGGGGCAAGAGATTACGAATAGGCAAAACGTTTCATATTTCGATTGTACTTAACTGAATTAAAGAAATGTTTCATTGATCAATGCCTACATACCTCATTGTTGTGGTTATTGATGATTGTTAGGCATAAATGCTTCAACCGTCACTGTAATGGATGAAACCTGTACTTATTACTTGAATTTATGCTTACATACCTCATTCTCATAGTTATGGATGATTGTCATGCATAAATGCTTCAATTGTCATTGTACTAGATGAATATATGTCCTTATTACTCGAATTTTGAACATTCATATGTTTCAGAATGTAAAGAGACCAATTCCAAAGGCACTTTCAAAGACAGGTGTTTGACACTAATTTTTTTATTTCATTTTTTCTTAATCTTACATTCGTGGTTATCAACAAGAAGCACAGTAAAATTTTTATCATGCTTTGTAAAAAATTAATTTAAGACGGTTTAAATATGTGACCTAGACATGCAAGAAAGTTATTGTTGCAAATTTCATTCATTTATTGAGTGACGACTACGAGAATATACTGGCATCTTTTAATTCAGGCCATTCTATCAAAAAGGTTAATTAAAAAATTATTAACTTGTTGATTCTGATAAGGGGATGCCTATCAACGTAACAAGAACGCTGATGATACTCTCTATCCTTACTAACACTAAAACCAAACTTGAGTACGAGGTAACTTTATACATATACAGATTAGGTTATAGCATAATCCCATATTCAATATACTATGAACATTATCTAGGCGATTACTCATATGGGCTTGAACAGTACGTATGCTTGTGATATAAGTCTTATTACCATTACTAAATTACAGTGAAAGGTGTGATGCTTAGTTATCATGTCGGTTTAAGCTCAATATCACTATGGAATCAGCTCGATGATTGAATTGACTAATACTAGTGTAATGAAGCTTTGATTATGCAAATACAATCATTGATAATTACAAGTCTAACCTTGTATTACGGCATACTCGATAAGGGTTAGGGAGTGAAAATTACTAAACATGATCAAAATCCCAATCGTGTTAAACGAAAGGGATATAAGTTTTAAGCCCTTCATGTTGTATTAGTTCATTTATTTCATGGAAGTAGGGAATAATATAATGTTGAATATGGATCATACTATGAGCCCGCAAGAGGTTAGCAATATGTAGAACCTGGAAAATTCAATTTTGTCATTTGATTCCCCACACAAATATATACTTTTATATTATATAATATCTTGTAATCACTTCACTGCATATCTTATTACAATATATACACATATATGTCACTTCAAAGTATATCTTATTACAACATATTATCCATTATATACGTATATAGTCACTTTTCTACATATCTTATTACAATATGTTCACACATAATTGTCACTTCACTATATATCTTATTATAGCATATAAACATGCATCGTATTAAAATGTATTTACATTAAAATAAATTTAGAGTTTGAAACATATTCTTAAAATAAGCTCTAATCATAAATAACATGTTTGTAAGTTTAAGTACAAGCTAAAATAGAGAAAGTAAAGATAATTTTGAGTGAATATAATCATAAACAACATGTGGTTCTTTCATAAAATAGTATGCGCTAAAGTAGAAGTTAGCATCTGGAATTTATATTCATTAACATTGTTGACACTATTTCATTGCCGTATAGTTATCTATTATCTATTATCCATTTGGATCGAGTGGTGTGGATATATTGCTCTGCGCATTTATAGTTATCTATTATCTATTTGGATCTAGTGGTGGGGATATACTATTGCGCGCATTTATAGTTCAATATTATAGTAAATGGTAAATAAATTTTGTCGTTTCTTGTACCAAACATTGTCAGTTCTTTTATTTTGCTTGCATTTATAGATCAATAGTATGGTAAATGGTAAATCTTCTGCTTTCATTTATAGATCGATAGCATGGTAAATGTAAATATTCTGCTTTCATTTATAGATCAATAGCATGGTAATGGTAAATAAGACTTAGCCGTTTTATTTACGTAGCACCGTCAGTTCTTTTCTTCTTCCTTTGATGAGCTTCACATAGAGGTTTTAAATTTATTCTTGAAACTTAATTTTCTCTTGAATTGACTTCTCCTTCGCAGGGAAAACCAATCATTCCAAATACCATTTCTCAAGTCGTTAAATGGATTCCTGAGCTGCGGAAGGAAATCGAGAGATTAAAAGAAAAATGTTGTAAGTTGATAGATGCTACCAAACTATCAATTCGTGCAAGCTACCTTGTGAGTGTTAGACCAGAGCATACATAACACACAACATATTCATACTCAGAGACATAGATTGCAATAACACAGAATAATTCACAGAGACAGACAAATGGAGAAACATCAAGGTTACTCAATCAAAAACTGTGGAATAGATAAAACAATCACTGGAGAACATAATTCACTTTGCATTAGATAACAGGCTTGGACCCTCGCTTACATTATTTGGCCAGAGAGATTACAAATTTATAGAGGTAGAAGAAGGATCTAGAATCCTGTGTGTGGTTCGGATGGAGATCTGAAATGATCTAGAAACCACTGTTGGTGTAGGACGTTTTAGAATCCTGCATGTGATTCTAGAAACTAATGTCAGTGTAGAAATATCTAGAATACTAGAGATCTAGAAAGATCTGATCTGGAACCCTGCATGAATTTGGCTCCACACTTAACATTCTCCCACTTGAAGTCAAATAAGATTCATCAAGTCACACTCAGTCCTATCATGCCTCTACATAACTCATGTTTATTTCGTGGTAGAATTTTAGTGAGAATATCAGTAGGGTTCCTATCTGTATGGATCTTTTCCAAGGACAATTGTTCTTCCTCCAACACGTGCCGGATCCAATGGTACCTTAAGTCAATGTGCTTGGTTTTTGAATGAAAGTTTGGGGTTTTTTCTAAGTGAATGGCACTCTGACTATCAAAATATAACACATACTTGTCCTGCTTTATCCCTATCTCTCCTAGTAATCGTTGCATCCACAACATCTCTTTACAAGCTTCTGTTGTAGCTATGTACTCTACTTCTGTTGTAGAGAGGGCTACTGTTCTTTGTAGCCTTGACACCCAAGATACTGCTACACCTCCAAAAGTATACAAATAACCTGTAGTGGACTTTCTGGTATCCATATCTCTAGCCATGTCTGCATCTGTAAATCCTTCAAGCATAGTCTCATCATGACCAAAACATAAACAATAATGACTAGTATCCTTGAGATACCTTAAAATCCATTTTACTGCTTGCCAATGTTTTTTGCCTAGATTGCTAAGGAACCTGCTCACTATTCCCACTGAATATGCAATGTCTGGTCGTGTGCATACCATGGCATACATCAAACTGCCAACTGTTGAAGCATAAGGAATCTTACTCATCTCTTCTTTCTCCTTGTCATTACTAGGACATAATTCAGTACTCAGCTTAAAGTGGGCTACAAGGGGTGTACCAACTGGCTTGGCATCCTTCATATTAAACCTGTTAAGCACCTTCTTGATATATTTTTCTTATGATAGCCACAACCTTTTTTTTTCCTGTCACGCATAATTCGGATGCCGAATATCTATTGTGTTGGTCCCAAATCTTTCATTGCAAATTTGTTAGCCAAATCTTTCTTCAACCTATTGATATTATTCTTATCATGACCAATAATCAACATGTCATCCACATATAACAATAATATGATATACTTTCCTTGATCATACCTCTTCATATAGACACAATGGTCAGCTTCCAACTTCTGAAAACCATGTTCCAACATGAATGAATTAAATTTCTTGTACCATTGTTGAGGTGCCTATTTAAACCCATAGTGACTCTTCTTCAACCTACAAACAAGGCCTTCTTTTCCTTTTTCTATGAAGCGTTATGGCTGCTCCATATAAATTTCTTCCTCCAATTCACCAAGAAGGAAAGTAGTTTTTACATCTAACTGTTCACATTCTAGGTCTAAAGCAGCAATTAGACCAAGAATGACTCTAATGGATGACATTTTGACAACAGGTAAAAAAATTTCAGTGAAGTGAATACCTTCATTTTGTGCAAAACCTTTCACCACCACTCTTGCTTTATACCTCTCCTTCTTTTCATCACCTTCATGCTTAATATTGTACACCCATTTGTTTTGTAGAGCCTTTCTACCTTTTGGGAGATTTACCAACTCCCAAGTTTTATTTTCCTGCAAAGAGTTCATTTCTTCTTCCATTGCTTTCTTCCATTCTTTACTATGCTCGACCTTACAAGCTTCTTGAAAACAATTAGGTTCACCTTCATCAGTCAACAAAATATAGTTTGAAGGAGCATACCATTGTGAAGGCTTATGAGGCCTAGAAGATCTGTGAAGCAAATATGGTGGTGCATTATCAGGTTGAATCTCCTATAAACGTTCTTGCAAGATTCCTTCTTCTTGTTGTTCATTATTTTCCACTTGTTGTTCTTCATGCTCGTGAATTTGTTGTTCATTTTCTTGTATTGGTGGTATCTTTTCCTACTACTCTTGAAACCTGTCAATAACCTTCTTAACCTCCAAATCACCTATAGTCCTCTTGAACATTTCTGACTCATTAAATACAACATCCTTGCTTCTAACAATTTTATGTTTGACTGGATCCCATAGACGATAACCAAGATATTCATCCACATAACACAAAAAAATGCATTTCATAGATTTATCATCTAGCTTAGTTCTATTTTCTCTGGGAATATGTATGAATGCTTCATGTCCAAGGATTTTCAAGTGAGAATAATTCAAATTATTACCAGTCCAAACTTCTTCAGGGATACCGCAATCCAAGGCTGTAGTTGGAGATATATTTAGGAGGTAGCAAGCGGTCCTAACTGCTTCAGCTCAAAAATTCTTTTCCAAACCAGAATTCGACAACATACTTTCCACCTTTTCCATAATGGTGCAATTCATCCTTTCTACGACACCATTTCATTGAGGAGTACCAAGCACAGTCTTCTCATGCTTTATGCCAAAACCGTTACAATATTCCTTAAATGAATTTGAGCAATATTCCCGACCACTATCTGTTCTTAAACACTTCAGCAATTTGTTAGTCTCTCTTTCAACAGCAACATGGAATTTTTGAAATATTCCAAACAGCTCACTTTTATTTTTCATAGGATATGCCCAAACTTTCCTGGATCCATCATCTATAAATGTTACAAAATATGGTGCTCCTCCTAATGATTTGATGTTAACAGGCCCAAACACATCAGAGTATACCAATTCTAACACATTTTTCTTTCTATCATGGCCACCTCTAAGGAATGAAGCCCTTCCTTGTCTAACATATATACAATGCTCACAAAGATCAAGATTATAGGATTTCAAACCTGGCAATAAATTTTTATCATAAAGGATTTTCAAGCCCTTCTCACTCATGTGACCCATACGCTTATGCCACAGATCTGCTGAATTTCCTTCTTTTGTGACAGCAGCCAAATCTAATTTTCCTATCAGTGTCTTCAATGTGTATAATGTTCTTTTCTTGGTCCTATGGCCATGACCAATGCACCTTTGCTAATTTTCCATTCTCCTTTTCCAAAGCTTGTTGAATAGCCTTGATCATCGAGTCGTCCCATAGAGATTAAACTCATGCACATTTCTGGTACATGCCTAACTTGTTTCAACAATATATCTTGTCCATATTTCATCTTGATCTGGACATCTCCCTCTCCAATAATACTGCAAAAATGATTATTCCCTAAATGCACTCTACCATAATCACCAGGATTATATGGAACAAAACTACCTTTGCATGGGGTTACGTGGTGAGATGCCCCAGAGCCAAGGATCCAATCAAAGCTAATACTAGATTTGTATACACATGCATCCTCTACTGAAAAAGTAAACAACACATCACCATCTGTGGATACAGCAGTAGTCTCACCTTCATTTGTGCTGGATGACTTGTGATTTGTACTAGACAGCCTCTAATCCTTTTGTCCTTTCTTCCAGAACCGACATTCTTTCTTCATCTGCCTAGGTTTGCCACAATGAAAGTAGATGATCCTTCCTCTCATTGACTTTGATCTGCCTCTCGATCTTGATCGCCCTTGCCAGCCTCGATCCATTCTCCTACCACGATCAGCTAGAGCTAGAGCCTCTCCTCCCTAGTTTTCTGAAATTGACTTGCATCACAGCTCCTCATTCATTAAACTGGAACACCACATTTCAACTCCAAACTCCACATATATCCATGTTTCAAACTCCAGCAACATGTTTCAACATATATCCAAGACCTTGCCTTTCTTGCAGCAACTCCCTTTCAGTTCCAGCGTTCCTTAGCTATTTCTTGGACAGATCCTTTAATAGCTCCAGGGGTAACAACCAATGTTTTAACGAACATTGCCAGAGTAAGAAGATGGAACTAAGTGGCTTGCATGGTGGATATTTAAACCTATGCTCTAATACTAGTTGTTAGACTAGAACATACACAACACACAATGGATTTATACTGAGAGACATAGACCGGAATAGCAGAGAATAATTCACAGAGAGAGACAATTGGAGAAACAACAAGATTACTCAATCAAAAACAACAAAATAGATAAAACAATTGCTCGAGAACAAAAATCACTTTGCATTACATAACAGGCTTGGGCCTTGGCTTACATTCCTTTGCTAGAGAGATTACAAATTTATAGAGGCAGAAGAAGCATCTAGAATCCTGTGTGTGGTTCAGATGGAGATCTAAAATGATCTAGAAACCACTGGTGGTGTAGGAGGTTTTAGAATCCTACATGTGATTATAGAAATAATGGTACTGTAGAAAGATATAGAATCATGGAGATCTAGAAATATCTGATCTTGAATCCTCCATGAATTTGGCTTCACACTTAACAGTGAGCTCAAAATCTATGAGGAGTTCTAGAGCTGAAGGATTGGTAAAATTTATGGGCCCTCCTCTTCCTGTGATCACATGCCCTCCCAATCATGTTTCAGTTATAGTAAATGCAAGGTTTGGAAGTTCACCGATGATAGTAAAAATTTGTGATTCTAGAATTGGCATTCTGTTCTCTACGTTTTTGGTGCTACTAGGAAAGGAGGGACTTGGCGTGCTCAATGCTTCTACTTTCATCTCTTAGGATAAAGTTGGTCATCTTGAGGTGGGGCAAACTTTTCTAATTGATATGAAACTATAACTTTTCTAATTAATATGAAATGATTATAGTTGATTCTTTTGGATTTAATTATTTTATTCTTGTTAACATTAACTGTCATCCCCATCCTTGAGTAGTAATCATGGGGATTATAAGTTGCTTTGCAAGATCACCAGGGCTTTTGGAAAGAAGAATGATATCATTAACATAAAAAATAAGAGTGATGATTATACTAGCAAGCTTGTGTCCATCACATCTGCAACTTCTCAATGCTCTTCTAGGCTCTTAGTGTAAATGCCAAAGAAGATAAGGGAGATGGAAAACATTGCTTAAATCCTATATTCCATTTAATCTTCTAACACATTTAATTTAATAAAAATTATTATATTATAGTTATCTAATAACTTTCTGGTTGCAACGCTTTAGTCTTCAAACCCATACATTTAATATTGTACATATGTGAATAAAAACATTAATGTTTATTTGATTTTTATAACACTTCAATTGAAAATGGGGTTAAAATCTATTGTATATATAATTTAACTTTGGATTTATTAAGTATTTGGGAGGATTTTTAAGTTCAAACTTTTATTTAGAATGTAAAATTTGAATAACTGTTTTGATTTTTCTCTGCTTTTGATAGATTCAACATTAATGTAGATTTTGGATGGTTTTTATACATTGTTCAACATGGAAATATTATATATCTCCTTTATTTTGAGGAACATCCCAGTAATTTCTTTAAAATATTACTTTATATATAAATAATTGATGATTCAATTTGAAATTCAATTTTTTGTTAATATTTTTTAAATGCTATATATCAATGTACTTATCCTTCATTTTACAAAGTAATTGAGAATAAAATATATATACTTATTATATATATAATATATATATATATATATATAATATATATATATATATAATTTGAGAGTCAAAATTGTCAAAATACTTATACATCTCTTTCATTTAAACATACAGTATTTATATATATATATATATATATATAATTATAATTATGATTCAATTTGGAGATTATTTGTTATTAATACTTTTTAAATATTATAAAATTACACACTTATTAAACTAATTGAAAATATATATATATATATATATATTATATTAATATATAATATATATATATATCTATATATATATAATATATATATTTTATATATATATATATATATATAACTCTTTCTGGACTCAAATTTGTCTATCAATTACCTCACTAACATTATTTCATGTAGGAATATTTCCCTTTTCCCTATTATTGAGGAGATTATTTGTATTGCTAATCCATTTGTTGTTTTTTTGTGTTTTCACATTCACATGGAAATGAACACATTAATGAAAATTTCCTATATAAGGATGGCCTTCATCTACAAAATGATCTTTGGTTCCTAGTGGAGCAGATAAATGATTGTCATAGAGTCTTCTCATAACATTTAGGGGGATGTTGTCACATGTCTTAATAATATCATCATATAAATCATTGTAAAAAAATAGATTGTTTTCATATATAACTATAATAAATAAACCAAAGGAGTACACCTATCACCTTTATTCTATTGATTAAATTACTAAGTACAAGCCTTATGTAGAGTATAAATGCTTTACTATACATCGAAAATATTAGCTTTGGAGTGTTCGCATACTAAAATAATATACTCTAGTGATTTCGCTCTAACACTTGGTTATATTTCTATGGTTAAATCCAACATCATTATACCTAAATTATAATATGTTGAACTTGGTTTCCCCTTAGAGTTGGTGGGACCAGAGTTATGGGTTCTTCTAACTGCCATATAATTGGTGGGTGCCTTCTCGGGAAGGTCTCCTTATCTACGGTCCCACACAAGGCAACTCCATCAGATGTCATTGATTGAAACCTTAACTCTTTTGATATTTTCTTCAATAAGTGGTTTTGGAATTTCCCTTTCTATCAGGCAAAGCCTTCTAGTTCTGGCCCATGGCTTCAGGGTTTCATGTAGGTTTTACTTCTGCCTCTCTATAATTTTGACAAAGTTCTTTCTACTCCTTCATAGCTCTGCAATGATTATATGCCCGATTGTTAGGTATGTAGAGATCATTTTGGCATGTACTGCTCAAAAGGTATCATCCTGTCACAGTAGTCTACCTGAGGTAATCAATTTTTCCTTATACTTCCGATATCATGTTTCAATGTAACCATTAATTAGTTTCTTTAATAAGTTGTTCATTTGGATTGTTAGGTTTTGCCGGAGGGTTTCATACTACATGAGTATACTTTCACAAAAACATAGCCTTAACTCCTCGTCAATGTGCAAAGGTTTCATACTTACTTTACCATCCAGCCACTAGGTAATGTGAAGGGTTATCCCATGAAATCTTGGGTTGAAGAGATTCAGAGTCATAGAGAGTTATTGGTTTTTTCTTGCTAGCTTCATAAGTTGCTATTTAGTTATATTACTCTAAGACATATATCTTGTTGTATATGAAAACACTATGCGGCTATAGTTTTCCTTTTTGTTCTAGGCATAGTGTCATCATTTCCAATTTAAAGGATTATGGGTGTGCAACTTGGTTTGGGTTTGTAGCTTCCCCTCGTAAGGTAAATCATATTTAAACTTATACCAATCAGAAGAAGGTGAATTCACATTCTGAGTTTTATAGTTAGATACAGAGCTCTATTACTATGAACTTTTTTGCCTTATATTTTGAAAGTTGCAAGGTTTGTGCATTTATGTAAATGGATTCTACCTTTGCGTAGTTCTATTATTTTTATGTAGCTCTATGTTGTTCATCTGAACTGGCTTTCCTTCTATGTTTAAAGAGAGCATTAGTCAGTTACCCACATTAAATTATTATGGTCTTGAATTTGTTTATATGTTTCACACCATCTTGTTTTAGTATTTGTATATGCATACAGTTTTGGGGTTTCTACCCACATCCCAACATGAATAATGCTCATTAACTTACTATAAATCTCTGATAATTTCACAGCAAACGCTTCCAATATTTTACCCAGATAAACCATGCTTATTTGGCATTAAATTTCTTAAGTATGAAATTCAATTGTTTTTTGAATGGCATTCTTTAAGAATAAAGCTTGTTTGTTTTAGCTTACTGCCAGATTTTGTTCTCTCTTTTCCTTAAGAGGATGTCTTTTCTTGATTTTAGTTCAGTATAATTCAGTAATCTTGATTTTTCAATAGGGTTTA
The DNA here is from genome assembly GCA_000404065.3 of Pinus taeda. NCBI lineage: Eukaryota > Viridiplantae > Streptophyta > Pinopsida > Pinales > Pinaceae > Pinus > Pinus taeda. Next base: position 116,397 of record APFE030692246.1, on the reverse strand, counting down.
AGTTGATGTTCTTTGCTTGCATTTTATTAGATAAAAAATCATTAAAATGGTCATGATCTATATCTTCTTTTCTTGTATCTGGGTTGTCTGTAAGCAGTATTTGTTTATTTCTTTTTCCAGAACAGTAACCCTCTCCATTTGAAATTTCCTAAACCCATTTGGACGAGTTCTAAGAGTTTCTTGCTTACTGGTTTAGTGCTTTTTGAGGAATTATGTATATTGTATACCCTTAGGAAGTGGATTCTCCTAAAGGATGATTTCTAATCTGATTACAAATCTTATTTATTTATTTAGAATTCCCTTGGTTACACTAATTTCTGTTAGATAATTGCATGTTGATTATATACATTTACTAGTAATAATTAGGCTTTTACTCAATTAGCACATTTAACCTTTTCCAAAAGGATACATGCCTTTAATTCAACAATACAATTAACTTTCAGAAAGAAGTAAATACTTATCTGATTTTTGTAGCAATTACTGTCGACTACATAGTCCCAGTTTCACTATAACTTGCTGAATTTCCTCCCAACCTTGAGATCAACCTTCCAACTTGAGTCTCCTCTCGAGTTTTTCCTCACATGAAGAATGTCTCCTTTAAGGCAAAGAGTCTTAGCATGCCACAATTATTTTGCCTTAACCAGACTTAGCTTTATGAACCCCTCTAACATAGAAACACAGTCTCATCAATTTTATTTCATTTCTTGATCTCTTCCTTGAGATTAAATCTTCAAGGAAGTTGTTAGGGATAGGTAACTGCCTACCCTAACTACATGACATGTGAGAATTCCCTGATTGTCATCATCAAGACATTCACTCCATGCATAGCTTAATCAAAATAATAAATATATAAACTTATAATAATAGTATCTAGTTTGTTTAACTGTAGTAATTAAATATTTACAATTACTGGGGACATCACTTATTCCCCACCCCTAATATTAAACATCATCCTCATGTTTCTCTATTGCAAATAGATTTCGAAAAACCTCCCTCATAACATGTTTATCCTCCCAAGTCTCCTCCTCTAGCCCAAATTGTTTCCATTTCACTTTAACTTGGGTGATAACTCGTATCCACAACATTACTTCACTCTTATTGTATACCCAAGGGTTCAGCCAAGAGCTCCCCTTTCAGCTCGACCTACACATAATATAAAGAAAATTAGTTAGTAGTTTGCTCTGGTAGTCTGCCTTGCAATTAATATAATACATATGTTGCTTATGAATAATCTTATTACTTTTATTATTCCCGACAATTGTTGTATGGTTAGCTGATATATATATTATTATAGTTATATGTATACTTATTATATAATATATAATATTATATATATACTATAGTATACTTAAGATAGAAACATGAAAAACATTATGCACACATATGTGGCTTGACAAAGCTAGCTAATAAGCCATAGGTCCAATTCGGGCTAAGATTTGGAAAGGACCGCAAAATCAGGGTGCTAATTTAGCACACCCACTCCAATGCATGGTACTCTTCTTGGCTCCTACATGAATGCAAACATGATCTCCAACTTGAAACTCCTGAAAACTTCTCTTCTGGTCAAAAAAATCTTTCTGTTGATTTTGAGCGATCTTTAAATTTGAGTGAACTTTTTTAACCATATCTTTCATTTATTTTAACATGTCATGACCCCACACCAATTTATACCCTAGGCTACCCCAACACGAGGGTGTCCTGAACCTTCATCTGTATAATACTTCAAAAGGACTTATTTGGAAGGATGTATGGTAACTATTGTTGTAAGTGAGCTCCACTAAATTTCTATAGTCCTCCCATTTAGATAGTTGCTACATTACATAAGTCAGAAGCATATCTTCGATTATTTGATTCACTCTCTTAGTATGCCCATCTGTGTGGGGGTGATAGATAGTGATAGAATGCAGTTTTGTGCCTAAACCTCCAAATAAGGCTTTCTAAAAATCTGATGTAAATTTACATCACAGTCGGAGATTTTAAACATCGTTATTCTGTGTAGTTTAAAAATATTTTTCATGAATATGTTAGCAATTTGAAATCCTTAGAGGTAGTCTTTATACTGGTATAAAGTGAGCATAATTTCCCAACTTATCCATTACCACCATTATTGATCCATTCTACTTTTTAGTCTTAGGTAGTCCTGTAATAAAACCAATGGAAATAGTTTCCAATTCCAATTCTATAATAGGAAATGGGTGGAGTAGCCCAAGTGGGTGTTGGTGTTATGCTTTCACTTGTCAACACTCCAAGTAGTGAACCAAATATTCAGCCACCTCTTTCTTCATACCAGGCCAGAAATATTCCTTTCTAAGTGCAGCGATTACTTTTTGATATCTGGATTTTATGGTATTCGTCTAAAATTAATTCTTTAATATTTTTCTTGTTTGATACATACATTCTCCCTCTATAAATCAACATACCTTCTTGATTTACCTCATACCCCAGATGTTGTTTGTTGTTGTTCATATTTTAGCTTGTTGCCATTAAATTTTATATTCAAGATATTGTATTTCTCCTTCTTTAATCTTCTCTTTAGAAGTGGTATGAAATTCACTAAAAGAGACTTCAAAGTCAACTTTTCTGATGAAATCAACCCAACGGGCTTGTCTAGCATTCAAGGTAGGTTTCTTGAAATAGTTAGTTAAAATATGATGATCTATCATTAATAGAAACTTCTTACCGAATACGTAATGTCACCACATTTTTAATTCATGCATTACTGTCGTTAGCTCAAAATCAGAAGTTGAATACTTTGTTCATGCTCCTTAAGTTTACGAGACTCATAAGCAATAACTCTTCCCTCTTGCATTAGTACACCACCGAAACCTTCCTTGCAGGAATCAGTACAATCAATGTATTCTCTATTTGGGACCGCAATACTTTAAATAGGTGTGGTAGTAAGCAAGTGCTTCAACTAGTCAAAACCTTTTTGACAGTCTGTGGCCCCATGTGAAGGCTCTCCCTTTCTTTTGCAAATGGGTAATGGGGTATGCCACACTGGACAACCCTTCAACAAATATCATATAGTATCCAACCAGGCCCATGAATGATCTTATATCAGCTACACTGTTTGTTGCTGGACATTTGATTATGGTTTTTATTTTCTCTGTGTCCACAAAAATCCCATCCTTGGTAATGATATGTCATAAATACTAAATTTGTTCTTTAAAGAAATCACATTTATTGTACTTGGCATACAACTGATGCTCCCTAAAGGTTTGTAGGATAATTCATAAGTGCTCCTTATGTTCTTCTATATTTCGAGAATAGATCAATGTATCATCAATAAGCATTAGAACAAACTTGTCCAAATATTGGTGAAAAACATTCTTCATTAGAAACAAAAAGGTTGTGAGGGTTTTAGTTATCTCGAACGACAACACAATGAACTTGCAATTCCCATAGTGAGCTCTAAAGGTTGTTTTGGCGATATCTTCTTCCTTTATTATAATTTGATGGTACCTCGAGCGAAGATCAATCTTTGAAAATACGATTGCTCCCTTTGCTTGGTCAAACAATTCGTCAATACGAGGCAAAGGGTATTTATTTTTAACTATCAACTTGATTAGTTGTTAGTAATCCATGCACATTCATAAGATCCATGCACGAGAGCTCCCAAAGGTGAGACACTTGTGCATATATACTTTTTATCAAGTGATTCCTATAACCGCATTTTCAATTTTGTTTGTTCTGGTATGCTCATTCAATAAGGGGCTTGGGATACTTGGGCAAATCTGGGGATTAGCTCAATAGTAAAATCTATATTCCTCTTTGGACAGAGTCCCAGAATATCCTCAGCAAATACATCTGGAAAGTTCCGTACCACAGGCATATTTTCTAAAGTACCAAATTTATTCATTGAATTGATATACCTCACCTATATTGCATAAATATGACATCCTTTTCAAATACATTTTTCTAATTTAGAAGTTGTTACTGGTATTATTTTCATTGGTCTTTGTATACCCTAAATTTCTTGTCTCAGACCCTCTTCATCCACGTAATTAATAGTTTTTTCTTTACAATTAATTAGGGACCAATTTTTCTCTAGCCAGTCCATACCTATTAGGACATCATATGATCCTAAAGGTAAGACATTTTGGTCTGTCATAATAAGCTGACCTACTAGCTTTATAAGGAAATTACTGACTTTAGCCGGCACCCTTCTCCTTACTCCTATGGTGAGTTATACTAGCCAAGGGTTTTTAAATTTCACAACTTGTAAATGACATTGTTCAACCACTTTTGGAATTATATAACTCAAAGTAGTAGCTAGATCAATCAAAATAGATATAGTTTGGTTGAAGATTTTAGATTCTAATTCCACCATTGTTGGTTGGTATTCCACTTGATGATCTTCGAGGGAATTGTTGATTTAGGAATACTCCTCGCCACTTCTCCCACAATTGATGCTTCTTGAATCTGCGTAACTTGATGAGTTCCCTTATGGTACAGAACGTTTTTAACATAATGTGGTCCTCCACATCCCCAACACTATACTCGGGGTGTAGTTTTTGTTTCCACTTCAGTTTTACTAGATTATTCATTTGTCTTAGACTCACTTGTAAATTTGAATATATGCTAATTTATGTTCATATTTCTAATTGGCTGACCTTTAAGGGGTCGTCTGTTGATAGCAAACTTATTTCCTTTGCTCCTAGAGGCAAACTTAATTCCTTTTTTATCATTCCATCTCTTTCCTCCATCACCCTTTTGTTTGTTTTGTTGATAGCCTATGCGATCCGTTTGTATAACTTCATCCATGGTCTTCAAACTATCAAATTCGAGACGTTCCTTCATGAATAGCGGCAGGGAAAATTTTAAGAACCACCCTAAATTTATATGTATAACAAATGGGCTAATCCCCATGATACATAGGAAAAATGGGATTCGATTTTATCAATA